>JAOVYW010012817.1:25048-37853 GCA_025775045.1 Hiodon tergisus | reverse complement strand
ATATTATGGATAATGGAATTAGAATTGTGACGATGTTTTGCAATTGTCTTTCCAAAAATCTTTCCTTTTAATTTATCATAATAATAATAATAATCCTTTATTAACCAGGGAGGGGGGCATGGGACATATACATCAATACTGCTGTGGGTAAGAATGGAATGAAGATGTAAAACGTACGTTTTAAGATTACCTTGTATTAGCTACATGACCTCTTGGCGATCACTTGATATCTTATTTAGGATACCAAAAACTGAAAAATAATACAAAAAGGTATTTTTCAGGGAACAAGTAATGGGTTAACAACTTACAGCTCTTCTGCAGCAATGGAAGTAAATTAAGCCTTGATAGTTGACCCAAACAATTCCTGCAAGTGTCCCAACTTTTGTGTATTGTAGCGTCCGCGGAAAATCCCGGATTTACTCATTTTATTTGGGGTGGTGCTTCGGAATGACAGTCCGGACACTCTGTCTCCAATGGCTTTTTTTAAATTTTATTCGGAGCACACACGGTCCCCATGGGTGGAGGCCACGTCAAAACAATAAACCCCTCATTCGCTCCACAACTGACTCCACTTTCTTTCTCTTTTCTGCCTCTACCAGCTCTCTTTTTACTATTTTTACTATTTTCGCTATTCACTCTCCTCACTCTCCTCACTCTCCTCTGTGCACTTTCTCCTTCTCTCTATGCACACCTCACGCCCCCACCCCCACCACCACCTTTTATCTCCCCCTGACGTGGTCTCTCGCCCTTACAATTGGGTAATGTCTCCCCAGAACGTGGGGCAGCCCTTCCCTCTAACTCTACCCCACCAGGTCGCTACAGTATTACTTTCAAACCCTCTGTCTGTATAAAAGAAGTGTTGGAACAGACTATGTTACTACACCCTCTTAAGCATTATTTGGACAGTACTGTACTGCAGGAAGTAATATATTGCTCTTGTAATGGAGAGAAAATGGCAATTAACAAAGGAAGACAGACAGACCATTATCACTGGTCACCGGTCGAAGTAAGGAAGTCTCAGTTTCAACTGTAAAGAGAAGGCTTCGAGCTGTAAGTTTGACAGGTCGAGGGGCAGTAAGAAAGCCATTGCTAAGATGGCAAAATAAGAAAAAGAGGCATGCCTGGGCCATGAAGCACCGCCACTACTGAAGACTGGAAGAAGGTCTTATAGACCGATGAATCAAAATCAAATCTTAAGTTCATCTACCACAGCATTTTCCAGCACCATGCAATGCCCTCTGGTATACGCCCAGTTGGTCAGGGGTTCATCCTACAGCAAGATAATGGCCCAAAACATACCTCCAGGCTATGTGTCAGAACTACTTTAGAAGAAAAGAACAAGACGGTAGGCTTAAAATCATGGAATGGCCAGCACAGTCTCCAGACTTAAACCCCATCGAGCTGGTTTGGGATGAACTGGACAGGAGGGTGAAAGCAAAGCAACCTACAAGTGCAACACATTTGTGGGAACTTCTGCAACAGTGTTGGGAAGAACTGTCTGAACAATATTTGGTTTCCGTTGTAGAAAGAATGCCATATATTCGGCTGTCATATCTGCAAAAGGTGGCTACTTTGATGATTAACAATTATTTTTTATATCCAATTGTTTATTTGTTCTTTGCTTTAATTTCAGAGTACATTGAGACATTAAACTGTGTACATTTCAATAAAAACTGGGAAAATTGAGGTGTTCTAAAACTTTTGACTGGTAGCGTATATATATAAAACTTTTTTACACAAGTTTTGATTTGGTGGTCATCCGAATGTCTGTTCAGTGTTATTCCAGTGAGGCTGTATTTGGCATGACCACAGAAACCATCAGATGCAATCTGCTTTTTTTAACATCTGTTAATCATACCTTCTGAGTTCATCATCCGTTTTTACTGTACTATTGATAGTTTTACAGTTATTTTACAGTAATATGTGACAGTAAATTGATGCCAGAATAAATTCCATGAAATACCATAAAAGAATCTTACCCACTAGTGAAATCAAAACTGTTATTATCGTCAAAACTATACTTTGGATAAGTAAACAGTTTTTATCTGATCTAAATGCACTTAATTTACCACAGCACGACAGTCACCACAGCACAACAAGGTACACAAATGAGGTAGTTCTTATCATCAGTCGTGAACTTGAAAACCAGTAAAGAGCGAGACAGACTGTATCCAATTAATGTCCAGCGAGATTCATAATTCATATTATTCAGGAGAGCCAGAACATTGCCGTTCATTTGAGGCTGACGGTTGGGTGTTAGGACAGACAACAGTGTTGAGTGCACTGCAGGAGCTTGGCCAGGCACTGAGAGATCAATTTCCACAAAGCTATTAGCTTGAAGGACCATTTTTGGCTAGGTCTCTGTAAAAGTGAAGGCATAGCAACATTATCTGAATTAATTGGGAAGCAAAATCAATTACTTTAACCAGAATAAATAAATAAACTGAGACCTGAATGCATGAAATACATTTTAGGAAGGCTACATCAGGGTTTCAGATTTATAGTTACTTCAAACTACATTACTAAGTATGTAGACACTCCTTCAAATTAGTGGATTCGGCCATTTCAGCCACACACGCATGCAATCTCCATAGACAAACATTAGCAGTAGAATGGATCATACTGAAGAACGTGGCACTGTCATAGGATTTCCAACTGGTCAGTTTGTCAAATTTCTGCCCTGTCCAACTGTAAGTGCTGTTATTGTGAAGTGGAAAAGTCTGGGAGCAACAACAGCTCACCCGCAAAGGGGAAGTCCAAACAAAATCACAGAATGGGACCGCCATTGGCAGGCCTAATCGCCCAACGTCAGTGTCCAATAAATGCTCTTGTGACTGAATGGAAGAAAGTCCCTGTAGCAATGTTACAGCCTCTAGTGGAAAGCCTTCCCAGAAGACTAGAGGCTGTTACAACAGCAAAGGGGGGGGATATGCTCCATATTAATGCCCATGCTTTTGGAATGAGATGTTTGTCAAGCAGGTGTCCAGATGCTTTTGGCCATGTAGTGTACCTTAAGAGTGATAGTGTTTTAGATTATAGAAGTTTGCAAATTTCAGCCTATAGGGCCAAATATAAGGCATTTGCAAAGCTAGTTAAAGTAGAGATTACCCCTAGATGCTGATCCTCAGATGTATTTTATAGCTCATAATATTTGTGGTTAGTGTAGCAGGTGGCACCAATGGACCAAAGTAGGGTACCTGATCGGGTATATGAGAGTGCGGGAGGAACATCAGGGGAGTATGGAGTTTCGGTCGGTGGAGAGATGCAGGTGCACATCCTCGATCCATAACATCGATTAATCTGACAGAAGTATAGTGCAGGAGTATAGTATATACCATTAAGCTGACAGAAGTATAGTGCAGGAGGTAAGACCGTTTCTCAGTTTTTTGATTCTTTGATTCTCTTTTGTAGCACGCGTGTCTTGCTCTTGCGCTACAGTTGTTGCGTGTATCTTTGATTGTAATGGTTTTATGTGTCGTTTCTTACAGTATGCGTGTTGTGTTCCTGTGCTACGGTTGTCGTATAGTTCAGTGGTGTTAAACTGGGTACATCCAATAATGTTAATTTTAATATGGGAATGAGGTTGGACAGTGGCATTTTTAATCTTTTGGTAATAAATAAACTGGTTTTGATATTTTGAGTACTTTCCACTGGAAACTTCAAGAGGCTGCTCTTGCTGTATGGCTGAGTGATTGTTTTGTCTAGTCCACCCTGGCAAGTGCTGGGTTAGATCTGGACTGCCTTCAGACTAGTTTCTTTATCTTTTTTTGTTGTTTTCTGTCTGCACATAACCCCCCAATTCTATTATTCCTTTTATTTTCGTAACTGTTTATGAGCTGGAGCCAATCTTGACAGACATAGGGTGTGAGGAAGGGTAAGTCCAGGAAACTAGTCCATCTCAGGGCAGGAGACAGGACACACACAGTGCCATACATGGCACATGTCACAAATGCCAATCCACCATATTCACACTGGTCTTTGGACAGTGGGAAGAAAACCAGTGGACCACCCAGAGGAAACCCACACGAACATGGGGAGAACCTACAAACTCCATACAGAGAGGGAACTGAGCTGGATTCTAACCCAGAACCCTGGCGCTATCAGGAAACAATGCTAACCTTGAGCCTCCGTCGATCCAGTAACATTGCCACCTTTGTTTTATAATCCAAAAATAATAATCTTTTAAAATATCCTACACAGAACGAAGACATATATTTACCACAATATAATAAAATGTATGCAATAGTTCATGTCCAAACTAATTGGCCTACATGTATTGGAAATCATGAACTATCAGTGAAATCTTATCATTTATAATTAATAATTGACTGCATTCTGCACACTAAGGGGTTGCAGTTTTTAGATTTTATATATATATTTTTTAAACCTGTGCAATAAAAGAAACATGTTTACATTACATTTTCTTAGATTTTATTCATTTAGCAAACATAGAGCGATGTACGGAGAATCATAAGGATCAGTATACATAGACCAAAGTAAGGAGTCCTATAGTAAAGTGCCCGCAAGAAAGTACACAGACTGGTGTTGCACATAATTGTGTGTTCATTAATATCAGTTACAAAACATTTCCTGAACTTCTGGAAAACTTACGTCTGGACACAATTGTGTGCAATTCAGATTTTCTTTATTGTTGAAAAATTGTAGTCCTTAACCTCCACCTAGTGGTCACGTAACAAAACACCACAAATTTCAATGGACACCCGAAAAAATGTGCTTTAAAAAACAGCTGTGGTTCAACTCAAACAAAACTTAGAAGGTATGAATTCATTCTTTCCGAATATATTTTTAATGTTTTATTTAATATAGTTTTCTTAGTATTCAAGTATTCTTTCTATATTATTATTAATTTGGAGCATTCAAATATTATACGATGTATGAAGAGGAGAGAGTAAATATACGAGATAATATTGGTGTATAAAATCACATAAATCTCCTTATTGCGTTTATCTGGGATTGGGAATAAACTTTTGACACTTAAAATTTCTGCTCGTCATGGCATAAAACGATTACAAGTTGTAAATGATTTGCACACAAAAGACAATGTAAAAAATACATTCACAGGGTAAACAGTAATGTTAGCGGTTGCTAAGTCACAGTTCCGACTACTGACATGACACATAGAATCCAGACATTTTACAATCTGTATATCCCAAAAATTGATTCACAGCATAATCAATAAAAGCAAAATAAATAAAAAACTGCCATAGCACAAAAAATTATATTTTATTAATTACAGATTAAATCCAATTATAAATTAATCCAATGGCAAACTGAATTTAGGCAATCACATTGGGGTTTTTTTTCAGTTGTTTTCAATGAGGGTAACAAGTGTACAATTATATTAAAAAAACTATTAATGTCAAAGCGCTGGAACCCCTCACCTATAAAATTCTCTCCTAATTCAGAAATGTGTTTTAAAATAGACTTAAACGATATTTCGATATTAAAATTTAAATCATTTTAGTATATACATATAAAAATCTAAATTTAAAACCTAATTTTAACTACTAACAAAAAGCAGATAACATTTTTAACACAAAAACAAAGATCGCTAAAAAGTTTGGAGTAGTTAAATAAATTGTACATACATACTGACATTTTCTCTTTTATATAAACATTTTTTAAATGTGTGGTCACACAATGACTTCTTGAACACATGGAAAATATCTGTGATGGAGCGGGACAATCGTCCAGCTTTGCTTTGTAGGACGAGAACAGAGGTGCGTTTCATACAGATTTTATATTTATATTCTTGATATCTTAAACATACTCATTGGTCATTGAGTGTCATTGAGGGCTGCCCTAATTCAATTTTTCCCCCTATTTCCCCCCCAATCTGGATTAAATTATGTATTAAGTCTCAGTAACTGGCACAAACCCCAACAACCACCAGTCTCCCATTAATTAGCATTTAACTTACTGTGGCCTATACAGCATTGTACATGGGGTTCAGCACCGAGCGCAAGACAGACACATCCCTCCAACAGTTCTCCTGGCCTATGAGAATCCTGAAGTCAACAGAGGGTTCCTGTCTGCAGGTAGTCCAGCATCAGCATCTCGAGCTGAATTATTGAGCCCAACCCATATGCTTGGGATTCTCGGTCATGGTCGAAAAATGACACAAAGTAAATCCTGGCCAGCGTAACAAAATCACAGGACTCACAGCCACAAAATCATTTTTGCTCCTGGGCCCAGGGGTTAGGTGTCTGAAATTTGTGAGCCCTTGAAAATAACTTTAAACAATATATTATGAATTCCTATATCGTTCAATACAAACAAAATATGATCTTCAAAAAAATCTCAAAAGTACCAACCACAATAACAATTCTGACAGAATGTGGTCAAATACAGGTTATATATTTTAAAAATAATTTAAAAACAATTTGCATAGTTACACAATTGTGTATAGAGATACACAATTTTTACAGTTACATTTTAAGTAGTTGTTGATTATACAGTGTTAAAGCTACCACATGTCATTGTTAAAATGTGCATTGTGTGGATTAATTTTCCATTTATCAGGCCTGCTCTACCGTATACATTATGAATCTACATTTTGGAGGCTTTTATGCCATTTGCTGTTAACGTTTCTCGTTTGGTTAGAACAAAAGCCTGTTGTTTCTCATAATAGGCCGCCTCATTTATAAAAGTAGGATACGCTATGCTGTCACCTTCATACTGGACAGTTCTCCCATCAAACGTTTGGAACATAGGGTCACCGGGGTTCAGCGGCTCCCAGTCGCAGTCCTGGAAAAGAGCCCAGCCGGAACAACAAGACAAAGAATTCCAGAATTTATCCAATACCCACTCACGGCTCACGATACTTTGTGGTCCTCTGCTCTGCATTTTAAAGGTTCATTTCCATCACAATGGAGAAAATAGGGTACATCTAAGAGTGATGGATATATAATTAAGACTGATCAGACACATGTATAGCAAAACCTTCAGAACTTACCGAGCGTAAAAAATTTTGGTTTACCTGCAAATTAGGATGCACCATGGCAGTGATGTTGCCGTTGGTGTCCCTGGGGTAATCCACTCCTTCAGAAATGCGATACACGTCAACAGTGCAGGGAGGAAACTCCATGCCTAAAGCAGAAAGAAAGCCAGTCATCTTCACATCTTCAACACATTAACCAAGCATACAGGCAGCAGTGGGAAGAAGATTCATTCATCCCCTTTAATACTACTGTCCTGATGTACTGATGTGTTACAATGATACGTCAGGTTCATTCATGGTTTGCCATTTGGTTTCCCAGCCCAAAAAACGCAATTCAGCACTAAGTGAGGTTATCTATCCATAACAACATGGCCCTCACTCTCAACAAAGTACAATCTCAATAAGCCCCTAACGACATGGCCAGCTCTCCCGTGAACATGTCATTCACAAACAGCTTAATCTAACAGTCTTTAATAAAAAACCTTGGCATCCACAACATGTTCATTTAAAGAAAAAAATTAGCATGCAAACAGCACTGTAGGGAGAGCAGATCTTACAAAATTTCATATTAGAGCCATATTAGAACAAATAAGATAGTAGAACATATTAGAACATGTCAAATGTTCCTTTAATCTGAAGGGGGGAAAAAACTGAAATGCTTCGAATTGATCTTTTACTCTTAGTATCTTATTAAGAATCCTGTCACCTGTAAAAATGACATACAGATATTGGGGGCATCACCTGAGATACGTAATATGATAAGCGATAACTTTCTAAAAGAACAGACATTATTAACTCAACTAGTCATAAAAAAATATTATCTTTGATGAGTATAAACATTATTTTAAGGAGTTCTGTATGTAACTTTAATTTTTCCAACACGGAAACAAACATTAACGACAAACAATTAAACACACATTCTACATTGTACATTAATTAATTTTCTATGTCACTATATTTATATTTATGTATTTATTTTCTAATAACTATGTAAGCTAGTGGTTTGTCAGACTGATTGTTCTGACATGAAAACCATAAAGACTACTGGTATTTCCCTAAGGTTGCCATGGATTAAGTTTCACACAAAATATGGAATGTGTATCTAGGATTAAGCTTTAGGAAAATACTTGCCCCCGTTAAAAAGCTCAATAAAATTCAAAGCATGTTTCAGAATTGCCCTCATGGATTCAAAAATGTTGCTTCTTAAAACCCCCTGTGGCTGGGGACCAACTTCGAGACCTGAAACAAACAAAAAAGCATTCTGTGTATAAAATACATTATATATCCACGGAGAAGACAGGCATAAATTCACAGTCGCATTAGGAGCCTTCTAAGCAAATATGAGATGCAATCTCATTAATGTGCATTTCAATATTTTATTGAGTTTGTGGCAAATTATTGTTTAAGTTCTGAGTTGCAAATGTACTGTAGTACAGTTACCACTGCAGGAGTGATTTTGAACTTCTGATTTGAGATTAGTTTTTTATTCAGATGTAAGTAATGGGCACAAACAAACTTTGTTGAGAATGAGAATGAAACAGTTTCTGGCAATGCAACTCATTTGTAGGCCCTGGTTTACCCCTAACCTCATGTTGCCTTGTCCTTAACTCTCTAACAGAAGAAGTAAATGACACCCTCCAGTTCCTCAGGTGTTTTTGTTTCAGTTTTTCAATTCCTGCCTCACTGAAAATGTTGTGCAAAAGAAAAGCATCACTTACGTGAAATGCTCTTGCAATTAGATTTTAATGGGAATTACACTCTGTTGCAATTATTTTTTTTAACAGAGCCTCGAAAATATTCAACTGAACAGACTGAAACCAGCTAGTGCTGTGGTGATTTAAAAAGGGTTAGTATGATGTATGATCAGAGTGTTGTCAGTTCTAATCCCTTCAAAAGTGTGCACATAGGACTGGATAACTTTTATAATCCCGTAAAATACAATTTAAATCGTAATTTCCCCAAAAAGAGTATCAGTGCAAACTTGCAAGGCAGTGCACAAAGAAACCCAGTACTGAACCCGGTGGAGGCACAGATTAGACATGGGCCGCTGTCCCATGTTACAGTGAGGCCTCTGCTAAAACATAACTAAACCCGCCCGTAACACTCATGTTGCAGCAGAGTCACTTTGAATTTTTCTAGTGTTGTGAAGATGGACTTTGTACTTACCGATGGGGTGTTTGGCTATAGATCGGGAAGTGGAATACTGAAGGAGAGGGTGTTCGTTGAGCAGTACTGAGCAACTCGCTGGTGCTATGGCTCGCTGCATGAAAAGACATTACCGGGGAACAACAAAGAAAAAGGAACGCACCAATGAGACGGGCAACGGTCAATTACAAAAGGCTGACCTATTTTTTCCATACTTTTCAAGTTAAAAACAATTCACATTTTCACCATGTCACTTACATTCTTACAATCAGAGGATTCTTTTAAGTAGAGTATTTTACATGGGTTTCCACTTGTAGCAGTAGAGGCTGATTCGTTACTGTTCTGTGAGCAGAGTGCACTGTACATATAAAAGTCTTCATATGTATAATAAATGACATACTAACAGATTAGGCACTGTAAGGTTGTTACCTTGATGTAGTGCACCATTTGAAGATTAAAATGGTCCATTGAGCTCTCCAGAATTATTGTGCAGCCCATGTTAGAGGTAGTGTTGTGAAGATCGAAAATGACATCATAGGCCTCTGGACTGCCCTTGGGGCCAAACATACGATTGATTTCCTGGGCTCGCTTAACTTCATAAGGAAGGTTTTCACTTCTGGGCGCACTGTGGAAGCCAACAACATATCCCATAAGCCACAACCATAACACAATTACCATCATAGCAAAGTAGGCATGTTTTCCTTCAGAAAATTGACCAATGTTCAGAATTTGGGGACAATTTCAGTCATTTTAATATACATTAAATGATGTAAATTCAAGAGAAACAATAAATCAGTACTAGACAACAATAAATACCGCTTGTCAACCACATTTAAACACTCATTCGTGGGGAGTATTTTGATTCACTAATATTGTAGGTATTTGTTTGCGTTTTTATGTCTCAAACCTTTTCATTCATGTCCCAGCACTAGGAAAGGAAATCAAATGGAAAGCATAGACTGCAGGACCTAATTCATCTTTTGGGTTAGTGATTATTCAAATGCAAGTTGATGATTCAATGCATATTCATGAGGACACTCAAAGGAAACATTTAGAGTAAAATGAAATCACAACACGTGCTCGCATTACCAAATGGATCAAAGCTTATCAAAGCTTATCATTTCCATCCAGCAATACCTCTCCTCCCATTCACTTTTCACTAGTCGTTTAAAAATTATCACAGTCATACACCATAAAATGTGACCTTTGCCTTATTATTTGTTTTTTACTGGATGTTTTAAAACGGACCAGACTAGCACAACATTTATGTCTTTGAAACAATAGTTACAAATGTTATCTGTGGAATCATTTACTTCTATTTAACATTAAACTAACTATTTCACTCAGCGATGCACTGACTACACATTTGGACCATGGGCAATTATTGGTCTGAATTTGGACCATGGGCAATTATTTACTGCAATTGTTTGCAAATTATCGACGCAGAAGGGCCCACTGAACATTTCTCCAGGTTACCCTATGGCCAGTTCGGGCCTGATTTTCATTCTTCCTGATTTCATTAGTGTTTTTATGTGGAAAGTATCAGGTTAGACTCTGCTTTGTATACATATATACGACTCCTCCAAGTTCTGAACTACTTAAGTGTAGTGCTGCAGAATTCACTATTTACGTTATTTAATACTAGGTCCTAACAGTTAGTTTAAATGTTTTTTAAAACAGAAAAAAAACCCATCAGACATGCTTGTCTCAGCAGCTCGCCTTTTAAGGAAACTTTAAACAGCAGGGTTGAAGTCCACAAAAAATAAAAACGCAACTGACCTCTTCACTTACAAGCACTGTCAGATTAGCATAATCATTAAAGGAAAGCAATTATTGATTTAGTTAATACATAATTACTTACGCTTTCCTTTTTTTAAATACATTTATATCAAAACATCAGTCTTTTACCCATTAGGTTAGTGTCTACTCTCTACTGTTCCAAAAGATTAATTCTGCGCCAGTGTATGGTTTGCTTTTACATTTGATGCATCAGTTCCACAGTTGTCTCATCAGACAATTTGTAATACTAAAACATTTTACTTTGACTATTCAAATACCATATTAATCTTATGTTAGATAATGGGTAAATTATGTCCTTCAGAACAGTTTATAGGCTGCATTGACCCTGTGAGTGAAATCAGCAGCCTGGGACTGTCAAGTTTAGGCTTCTTTCCAACTTCTCGCAAACAGAAGAGCAGTATCTGGAAAGAAAACACCCGCGATGCGTCCATTGGGTAATGATCCTTGTTTTTCTCACGTGATCAAGAGGCTCACTGACCAGCTGATATCAGCTACATGCATCTTCTTCAATATGTCGTGTAACCAGTTTTAAACCAAGTAACCCATTGCACACTCTAGTAAGGTGGAAAGGGTAGTTTTGTCAGAGGACAAAGTACTGCGTGATGAGGCATGTTGTATCAATGTCAATCGAACCCACCATACAAATGTTAATGAGCACCGAGATCTCAGAAAGTTTATACCTCTCTGGGAATGTATGTTAACTTTGAGTGAATACTACTGACGTACATACGGGTATTTTTTTGTTAATCTGGCACAGTATTTAAAATTGCAGTACTTTAAATTAAAATATGGTGATATTTGATTGATTTAGGATTAAAGTACCTATTTATTCTACTTTAAAACTGAGATTTACAACAAATATACCCAACTGTTTAAACATTTTCGGCACAAAACAATAAAATCGATATGTTGAAGACATAAAGCAGATTCAATTACCTGAGGTTTTCTGACGTGAAAGCTCGGTTCAAATCGGTGTCGACATATCTACAGCATTTTTCCACGGCCCTGGGGTTAGTTATAAAGGGCTGAATCTCCACTCCGGACCTCTGGATCTCCGCTCCGTTGTTTATCCACAGATTAACCAGTGTCACGCCTGACAATTCATTTCCATGTGTACCACCAAAAATTGCGACTTTCTTAGCTTCGTGCGAACTAACAACGCGAGTCATTGTGGTGACAACAGAATATTTGCTCGTAGAACAACTGTCAGGACAAGGCTAAACGCTAGAAAGTTGCAGTATCCGTTAACTCTGTAGACTGTCAGTTTACTGGCGTTTTGAATAGACTTACATAATAGTAACGCCTAAATGTCGCGCTCCTGCACGGTTGGAAGAGTGTTTCACCACCATGCTGTACATTACTTTAGTGGGCTGGGTTTAAGGATTCGTCAGCAGTGTATTTTAGTCGAAACAGGTCCGTACTATCCTGTTTCAGGATATCTTGTATTAAATATAAAATATATTTTACATTTCACCCATGGTAAAATACATTTATTTTCAGAAAAATGAACTCGGTGTAAGGCGCAGGTGGGTCTTATCTAGTGATTGTTTGAAATATTTGAATGAAAAACTATTATATGGAAAACTAGAAGTTTGAAGTCGTTTAAATTTTAAGTGTACTCAATAACGTTAGATATAACATATTGTTTTTTTGTAAATTTGTATTTAGTAATATTTCAAACCTTGGCTATATTAGCTCGTCTAAATCGGTTTAAATAATAATATAAAAGTATGTTGAAATTTGTTCAAAATGGCATATTGTCTATTTCTAAAAAATATTAGTCATAGAAGACAACACTGGACAATCGTCTGAATTGCGGTCTAATAATAAAAGTATTTTTTCCTCAGCGTTTCAGAAAGAATTGTGCAATTTCGCCTAGGGGGATCAATAAAGTTCTAC
>JAOVYW010012817.1:0-23479 GCA_025775045.1 Hiodon tergisus | reverse complement strand
AGCATGCTTAGCCTGAAACATACCCACTGGTGCTGCATAAGTAGCATCTCTGAGGTCTACTGTTCCTTCATTCTTGGCCGCAATATCTTGCAGATCTTCAGTTTCTTCATCCTGCCTCAAATGGTCATCTTCTTCATTGACCAACACATGCATTACATGATCTGGGACGTCTGCATAGTCCTTCATCAAATCTCTTTTTCCTTTCTTCATCTTCCTTTGCACTTCTCTGCTGCCTGCTTCCAATGGCTTGTGTTGCAAGCTCTCTCTTCTCCTTCTCTTTTTCTGCTCGGCCGCAAATTCCGGTTCACTGGGACACGGCTCTATCAAGGCCATAGTATGTACGTCGTCTCTCTCCTCCTCTTCCACCCCACAGATTTCAGTTGAGACGATGCCAACATTTAAACTCCCGTAGGTTTCAACATCCCCAGCTGGGCATTGTTTTTTTCCTTTGTCTTTCCTCTTTTTCTTCAGCTGCACTACTTGAGGGTTCTGTTCCAACTCCTGCTGTGACGCCGCTCCTTCAATGTCTTTGGCCATTGCTACATTAACTGGGCCTGAGAGCCGGGTTGCTGAATGCCTGCCCCCTTCATCAATAAGGGTGCGTTCCCCAACGTCTGCCGTCAGTTCCTCTGGTTCATAACTCGGTGTGTATACACTGCAGGTCTCCCTATGCGAGGAGTCCTCTTCGTCCTGTACACTACAAGATGTGCTGTGACTGTTACATTCTGCCGACTCTCCGGAAATATCACTGTTGCCATTAGTAGTGGTGAGATGTTGGATGTTGTCTTGATGCTGTCCAAACGTGGATGCTGTCGGGATCTTCTGCAAACGGCTTTTCTTTTCATTTACCGTCAAACTCATTTTGGCATAACTGGAACAATTCTGTTCATACCACGGGTTGCGTCCCCTGCATCTCTTTTTAAATTGTTTAATAAAAGAACACTGTTCCTGAAAATACATTTTTTTTTTTAAAAGGTAAGCTTATTTATGCTACATGAATATAATGATTTTTAAAAGTTTGTTATTGTTAAAGGGTATTTCTGCTAAAAAGAATTTGTTACAAAACACTTGACTAAAAATGATTTCATAAGTTTGTTAAAATAAGAACAAATAAGAGAGTGGATGTTCCCATTCTTACCACTGGTTTGATGTCATTACTGATATTCTCCTCTGAGTCTTCAATTTCTCTAAGTTTTGAAAAAGGTGAGCCAAAAAGAAACATTGGAAATGTAGTTTTTCATAAGCTTTCCTTTAGCTTTATTTGGTAAAGTTCTGAGTCATAGATACAAACGGGTGGCAAATTAAAGAAAAATCCTACAGTGAGGCGGTCCAGAGGCTCCGTTATGCTGTGCGGGGCATTTTCTGGGCATGATTTGGGTCCAATTGTCCACATAGAGCGATGGGTCACAGCAAATCATTACAGTTATTCTGTATGATTACCTTTATCCCATGGCAAAACATTTTCGTCTACGATGACAATGCCCCCATCCACAGGGCATGAGGGGTCACTGAATTGTTCGATGATTGTGAAAATGTGAACCATTTGCTTTGGCCTTCACAGTCACCAGACCTCAAACCAATTGAACACATATGGGGGAGTTTGGACAGCACTATCGGAACATCTTTGGAAGATTAATGTTCCATCTCTCCGGTAAAGTACTGGAGACTGGTAGAATCTATGCCAAGGTACATTGAAGCTGTTTTGGCAGCTCATGGTGGCCCAACACTTTCACGTTGGTTTTTCCTTTAATTTGTCACCTGTCTGTATGTACTAATGTAAACTACTCACTCTGGTTCTGATAGTGGAGATATTTCTTGGTCGTCTAGGCAGCGTTGTTTACTTAACACAGAGGCTGAAATAAGTTGGGAATCCACTTCAGACGTTGACTTTGATTTCATTTTCTTCATGCATTTGAAAAAGCCACCAAGTGCTGCATGCTGTTGAAATCGATCACAAAATACAAATCAATACTTTTTATCCATAATGATTGACAAAATGTTTTTATCTTTAATACAGTGGTAATAACTACATTGTACCTCAAAGGTTAATGCCTTGTGCCTGGGGAGGTATTTCTTTTGGTAAAATTTCTCCAGAAAAGGAAAAATGTGCCCTCTCCACCTCTGTCGTCTTCGTCTCTCCAAATTTTTATTTGGTATCAGTGGTGCTTCCCAGGCACGGTCAGGGCTGCAGGGTCCCTCGTCATCGGTGGGTTCGCTGGAAGCATCCGGACAAGAGGAGTACTGTAGTGGCCGATGTCTCCTGACAGTTCTTACTGGTTCCACCTCGCACTGAGTTGGGAACAGACTGTCTCCAAAATCTCTTGATGTCATTGGGGAAAAAAAACAGTAAACACCGTTTAGAAACCCTGGGCTTTAAAATCTGATCGTATTATAACAATTTCCAAAATAAATAAATAAAAATGAATGGGCAGTATCTTACCCATCTAGGAGATCTTTTGAAAATGATGCCAATGGTCCATCGACACACAGTGTATCGAGTGTAACTGCACCAGGTATGATTTCTCCCACTCCATCGGCAGGTCTAGTTCTTCCAAAATGTAAAGTCATATTTTATGACACGATATATGTGCGGTTCATTACACACGCTCGCACTAAAGTTTGAAATCAAAACAAATAAAACATTATATTTATAAATGAAAACAACAGGAAAGCGCACGTGGGTAAATGTCGCCGGCTACAGTTCCACCCAGGTCTAAAACACTCAGATGGCGTTAGACAACACTTCGAACCTAAGATAAGAGATAGACATGTATTACTTCTTGACAGAGTTGGTCAAGTACTATTGTTTCTAAGTGCACCTTATGCTAAAGTAACTACCGGAGCCCACTCCACACACGATTCCAATGAAAATTCGATGGACAACTGTGTACTTTCAAGTAGTTTAATGATATGACGCATCCATATTATCTCGCGGTATTTTGTATTTGAGACTTGAACTACAACCCACTTTGTTAATTAAATTGGCTCTTCTCTCCGTTGTTTTCCTTGGACCTATATTCTAACATTTACCCAGAGAATAACCCTAAAATCCCATGGTGTTATTGTTTAAACAACATTGCGGGGTACATTATTAGGACACCCTCCGTCTCAGAGGTGTAGGGACATTCTCGATAGCTACAAAATAGCGAATACGTTTCGATCCGGGTACTTCAAAGTCTTGCCCCTATTTAAAAAAAAAAAAAAGAAGAAGAAGCAATATAGTCCGCAAATCCAGGGTTTCAGAATTAGACTACACTACATTTCAGAGATACCGAAACGCGATCTGGAATGTTTTTCGTCATCATCACATGACTCTATTGTAAAATAAGCGAGATATCTTGCGAAATGGCAGACTACGTAAAAACCGAAAAGTTTGAGTTGCATGTTCCGAAACTGGAAGAACTGTGTACAGGTACTGATGAATAACACATTTACATCATGCTTGCCAACTTGTCGAGTGACATATATTGCGCTTCCTGATCCAAATATAATATTGAACAGTACTGGCTGTAGTGGATTAAGTGTGCATTAGATGCAATAACAAATTGTTGTGAAAATAAATTAATTCAGGATTTGAAGATTACTGCAGATTTTACCTGCGTCGCCGTCTGAAAGTTACTAAGTAAATACAACCTGTCTATATACGACAGCTTTATAGAATAACTAACTGGAATTATGGAGCATTGAGTGTCACATGTTTTTATTCAATTCATGGAAATATTGCTATCACTATTTTGCCTTATTTTCAACGCATCCATTAGTCTTACAGAATGGGCTGAAAAACAATTTTGCTGACTCTTGTGTCATGGTGGTGGACTGCCCGGATCTCTCCCAGGATCCTTTCAACTTTCCTGCCAAGGGTACATTTTCACTATTTCATTTTCAAGTTTAGGATCATCAGAAGATTTATCCACATAAATAACTTTCTGACTGTGAATGTCCCTCAACAGGATTGTGTGGTAAACCGCGCATTACAGACGTCGGTGGTGTTCCATACCTAGTCCCTCTAGCACAGCCAGACAAGGTAAGCGATTAGTGTTTTTTTAGTGTGTATAAAATAATGAATAATGTTTGAAAGCTTAAAACATAATGATAGAATTATTATTTTTCCCAAAGGTCTATAACATGAATGATATAGCTAAAGAAATGGAGCTACCTGGAGCCTTCATTATTGGAGCAGGGGCTGTTTCCTCCAAAACACTTGGAATGAATGCAGAGGTACGTTTTACAAAAAAAAGAAAATTACGTGTTCTCCATCTTAGTCTAAAACATTCTCTCACTCCTCAGCTGATGCCTCTGGTTCTCACAGAAGGTAAAGGAAAGCCGGCGGTGAATGGTAGTTACTTTGCCTCTATTAACCCAGCGGATGGCAAATGCCTGCAGGAGAGATACAGGGACAAGTACTCAGACTGTGATTTTGGACTGCTGGCCAACCTTTATGCATGCGAAGGGAAACCTGGAAAGGTGAGAAAAGTTATGCCCAGTAGACAAAAGAAGTATAAATAAAGGAAAAAACTATGTCCACTGTTGTGATAGACCCTGACATTTATATGTTTTAGATTGGAACAGTTAAGTGTCACAATTCTCTAAATAAAGATAAGTGGTTTACTGTACCATAACCAAAATGCTTATTGGTGTAATTTATTTGATCATAATACAGATTTTGCAACTAGGGCTAAAGCCAATTAATTCTGTGTAGGATTTGACTGCAGTTAATTAGTAATTCACCTGAAAATGTTTAAACCATGATTTTAATATGTAACAGGTTATAGAGGTAAAGGTCAGTCGGAGACTGGGGCAAGACAGCCTTGTGACATGTTTAAGGAAAACCTTGGAGGAGCACTACATCGATAAAAGCCTGGCCTTGGGTGGAACTTTTATCATTCAAAAAGGGAAAGCCAAAATCCATATTATGGTAAACAAGTTCATGTTATTTTTTGGTTTTGGTGCTTAAATTCAGCCTGGGATCTGAGATCAGAATTTTGTGTGATGACGTTGCCCATAGTGACGTTACTCGATATACTCTTTTTTTTTTCTTCTCCTGTATGCTTTGTGTTTAGCCACGGGAGTTCTCAGCCTGCCCCCTCAATAGCAACGAGGATGTGGACAGCTGGCTGAAGCACTTCACTGTGAGCGCACCTCTCATCTGCCAGTCAGTGCTGGTCTCCAGGGACCCTGTGAGTATCAGGAGGTCAACCCAAGAATAAATCTCAGTTTATGAGTAACCCGTTATGTTTGCAATTATGGTCACGCGAATATTTTTATCTTTAATATGTTTGTGGTGGTTAGCGCTCCTGCCTCACAGCGCCAGGGGTCCCGGGTTTGAGTCCCGGCTCGGGGTGCCTATCGGTGTGGAGTATGCAAGTTCTCCCCTTTTCTGCGTGGGTTTCCTCCCACTGTCCAAAGACTCGCGGGTTAGGTTCATTGGCCATGCTAAATTGCCCTGTGGGTTTGTGTGTTGTCAGGCGATGGCCTGGCGTCCCATCCTGGGTGTATCACTGCCTTGCGCCCTATGCATGCCGGGATCGGCTCCGGCATCCTCGCGACCCTCCCCAGGATAAGCAGTTTCGAAAATGGATGGATGGATGTTTGAATGTATCTGTGATTTATTCAATTGACACCTCTCTTTTGTAATCCTCTGCAGTGGAATTCTTTATGGTTGTTCCTTAGGGCTTGGACCTGCGTGTCGAACACACTCACTGCTTCAGTCACCATGGAGAAGGAGGACACTACTACATTGACACCACACCGGACATAGTGGAATATCTCGGTTACTTCCTACCTGCTGAATATGTCTACCGTGTCGATCGGCCAAAAAACACCCATGGAATTGGACGGGATTGAAAGTCAGGAGGATGTGCCTTCCATTAAAAGTCATGTCTTAATTTGTATTGGCCTTTTTGTTTCAATCATATTGGATCTAAATATTGAACCACTCAATTAATTTTACCTTACATTAAGAAACTTTGACCTTTTATAGAACCTCAGATTATTTTAAATTACGAACATGTAAAACAATATAACCTTAGTGGCCCAATTTTTGCAGTTTTGAATTCAGATCAAGTCATTTGCTGATTGTAAATTGAATGAACAGTGGTGGCACACAACCGGCAGAGGTGGGATGGGATCCAATTGGCAGTCGCTAACCAGCACCTCCTGTCACTCTTCCAGTCAAAGAAAGGCTATCAGTGCAAGTCCCATTATGAGGGGAATAATAGTCATCAAGAGAAAACCAACATAAAAACTGCCTTTCTTCATATAACAATGTAGCTGTATGGGTTGTGAAATCCATCTCATTCTTCCTGTTTGTATCTCTTGTTAACCAATGATAATAGAAAGCTTTTAAAATCTAAATTCAAAGACATTTAGCAGAAGATGTAGAGGGGGAAGTTTGGGCCTCTAGGTGAGAGTGTGTATCCAACTACTCTAGGTATGGGTTTAAATACATTTTGAAATTCGATAAGAGCAGCAAGCAGTTACTGGGCCGATGTAAGCCGAATCGCTATGGTCACAGATTAATTTACACAAAACCAACAATGAATAGTTACAATTATATCCGAAAAAGTATCAGAAGGTGAAGTTTACCCAACATTGGTGTATTTTGGGGTTCTATGAGATTGCTATAGGTTGTGAGACCAGATAAATGAGCAATAGGAAGTGTATTGGAATTATGTGAAATGCGTTCTAAATTACATTAATCGCTTCATAGTTACTGCCTTCTTGGTCAGTAGAGTAGAGTGTGTGTATATATATATATTTAAAAAAAATATATATATATATATTTAAGATCGCGTGATTGTATTTGCTTATATTATATGGTGAGAAATGTGAAAACGCATGCGTTACCCATCATGCCGGCACTACAGTCCGGAAGTTAGCTGTTTATTGACAATATGGCTGCCCTTTCTGCAAAGGAGGAAAGGAGGAAGTCTTGTCAGTGACAGTCTACCGGACCGACACCGATACTTGCTAACACCTTCCACGGTTGTCGAAAAAACGCTATCTATGAATGAGGGGACTAGGGAATTCACGAGATGCACTCAATGAGCTGAGGATATATTCAGAGCTTGAGAACAGCCATGTCGTTTTTTAGGAGAAAAGGTATGGAAGACGGGCGTAAAAGAAGGATATTAGTGTGAGAGCTGGGTGAGAATGGATGGTGATGCGGGCTTGGTTGACAGCTCTGCGTTAACTGGAGGCCTTCGGGGTTTGTGTTGTTGGGAAACTTTGCGTTGATGCCGTTTATATCGTTTATATAAATAAAACAAAAATGAAGGCCACTGCCTGTATGAAATCACCATATGGTGATTTTCAGAACCCAAGGAAGAGTAACAGTAGTTAAAACGCATATCGCCTGATGGATGCAAATAAATTCTTGACTACTTGTCTTTGCATGGTAAATTACTACATGTTTCGGTTGATTAGTCAACCCACACCTTTCTTTTGCAGGCCGTGATTTCCCGTAGCTATATGGCAACACGATTTTATTAAGGAGTAACCAAATAGCCTTAGTGACCAATTAAATATGTATGGTTTGCCACCAAACCCTCATTTGACCTGACATTAAAACGTGAGCGCATTCTTTAACTCCTTACGATATTGCCTGCATTTCGTTCAGTGCGTCGCAATAGATGGCGAACGAGGAATTAAATCATGAAATCGTTTAATGGGTTTGTCAGCAAATTTGCTATTTGCCTGTGTTTAATAATAACTTAACTGACATTTACGCATTTCTGTTAAGATTCTAAAATTGTTCTCCAATTGTTGCTAGCGAAATAGTCGGCAATCTAGCCACTACCTCGGTTACTCAGGAATTTTACGGTTAACTAAGATTATGTACCCATTGTTATTGTGCTCGTGCTCAGTATTTAACCAGTTTAACCAACATAAATAGGGGTACCATTGTTAATATGGATCCCTATAAGTGATATTGGTAACTGTTAGTAGATGCGATTCAAGACAATAGTATATTTTATTACATGACCAGTACACTTGGTAATTAAGAAGCTGACAGTATAACTGAAATTAAACCAGAAACTATGTCATTGCACGTGTGTGGCGATGTTCTTTCCCGTCAATGTTTACTTCTCTTTAGTGGTCCATCTCCGCAGATTTGTAAGTGGAGGTGTACACAGGTATGTGTGGAAATGACATAGATAGCTTTCAAAAGCGTGCACTAATATCACTACATAAAATACTTGAATGAATTTTTCTGTCAACCCATTCTTTCCGGGTCTCTTAAGCTCCCTCTCAGTTTAAGATTTAACGATCATATTATGTTTCTTATTTTTTAATCTGGTCAGTAATGTGTGTATATGAAATGAATAAAGAGACTGGACCGAATGCTCAAAGGTGTCTTCTCGAACCGGAAAGAATACCTTTGTTTAAAATGAAAGTAACTTTATACTGGGTTGAAAATGGCCGTTTAACGGCTAATAATCATGCCTTTTGATGATAATATTAAGTATACATTTTCTATTTGATAGCATTGTCTTTACTGGCAACGAGGTGATTTCAGGCAGTCACAAAATTTTGCTCTCTGACATCTCAGTTTTATCCTTAAATTATTTTGAACTGTTTCTAGTTTCCAGAAAAAAAAAAAAAAAACTTAAGGTGCACTTTGAAAAAAGTGCATGAGATTCATCCAGCATTCATTGGTGTGGAGTCTATGATGCAGTTTGACCATGCATGTTGTCAATGTTAGTGTGCTGGTCACTGAACGAGCCGTTGGAAAAGCGGTGTACTTTGTGATCTACCTTTTTGGCTGACCCTGTTTCTTTACTAATTTTGAAAGGGCACTCTTAAAACCAAATTTTTCAACATTAAGAAATTATACACACCTGTATGTAGTGTATATATTTATGTGTCTGTTTCACCCATAATTTTATCATCAGCAGGTAATATAAAGTCTATGTATTGGTTGGCCTTGTAATGTTGACATAGTCAAACACTCTTTACTGTACTGTACTGAATTAAGTACAGTAACACAGTGTTCATTCAGTGTGGGCTACCTTCCAAAATTGAAGTTGCCGATGAATTATTTAATGGAACGAAATGTTGTCTTTTTACACTTGATTTTTCGTTTACTTATTTTTATATTTCTGTGTGGGGGGGTATTTATTTATTTATTTATTTAGGGTACTTTTTCCTTTCCCTGTTATTGGGGAATATTATTAAAGACTTTAAAAATGGCTTCTAGAAGGAAATTTCCTTACAAATATTACCCCTCTAATTTTAAATAGGTGACCTTGATTTTGGGTTTGAAATCAAGAGGTTGCTCTACAATTTACTGATACAGCCCTGCTTCTCTTTAACTCCCAGCTAAGGGCAAAGAACAAGAGAGACCAGTCGATGCAAGTGCCAACAGAGGTAAGACATGAACTCACCCTGCAAAGTGCTCACACCATTGTTACAAACAAAGGTATGTTGCAACATTGATTGTTTTCTGTGTGGTTGCCTCTCCTGGTGTTGCTACAGACATCCACACTAATATTAGCACTGTCTCCTTGTTATGGGGACATATTTCTAAGGGATCCTTGGTTTTCTGTGCACAGTGATCAGGCTTCAGTCCACAGATTTATTTCAAAGCTGTTGACGCACTGACCTCAAAGGAGAATAACCGCACTACGCTAAAACTTTAGTTCTTTTCATTTGAATTTGCATTATGCCTTGTGATTTGTAATTATCTTGTTCTGATTTTTAACCTGTGATTGGATTATCGTCTGTTATAAAGTCCATATTAAAATATGTGCACTACTGTTTGTGAGAGTGCACATTTTCAGTGCATTTCAATATGTTCTTTATTGGCATTAAGTTACACCCCTTTGAAGTAATTATCCAATCATGAGCTAATAACCCAGTGTATCCAGTTGTCAGGAATCACAAGACTGTTAAGTCAGCTTCTTCTTAAAGAGCTTGTTTTATTTGGTCAAGGATGATTCAGAACCAGGTGATCTGACTCAAAGCAATAGCGAACCCATGTATTTTTCCCATAATTTTTAATAGAGTTTCAATATTAATTAAATGAACCGGAAAAATCTGAGCGGAATACCGGAGGTTTGTCCTGGTCTAATGAATGTGTCAATGCAGCCTACATCCTGCCTTCAGTGCACACCCGTTATGGTGAGAAATGGAGACGTGGTGCTGTAAGTGGTCAATGGTTGTAATTTTTAACAACAGCCCTGATGACTCCAGTGGCAGCATTATCTGTTCTTCGCATTTTCAACGTTTAAAAAATCTCCTGTTTCTCGTTTCGCCTGTCGTGGTCGAATGGATCCAGCCTGTGTCCCTCCCTCTCCGGTGGCCTCCAGCTCCCCGGGCCTGGGTCCCCGCAACCACCATGCTCTCCTGGAAGCAGCCGGGCCCAGCCGCCTGGCCATCAACGCCATTTCCGCTAACATGGACTCCTACGGCCGCGGCCGTACTGCCACCCTCAAGAAGCAGCCCAGTCACATGGAGGCCGCACACTTCGGCGACCTGGGTAAGTGGCAGACGTCCTGTGAAATTTCAACACGCAAGCCCCGGGATTTAGATTGAATGTGAGTAACAATGCGTTGAGATCGAATAAAATTCCAACAAATGTGTAACAGCTGTGCAATTGAGGCTGGCCTGGTGAATATTTGAGTATTTGTTGTTTCAACCGACTATGAGCCTCAGCAGTTCTATTAGTCCATAGTGTGGCAATAAGGACAGAGGGCAGGCGCTGTCTCTCAGGCCGGCTAAATGTGGTGTAATCTTTTAACACCCGGATGATGCCTAAGAGCTGCTATCGCAAGCCGCGCTGTGTGTCAGCTGGTATTGTTTCAGCACAGAGGAGTGTGGTTAGCACCACCGCCTAAGAGCCGTCGCAAATCCGTGCCCAAACCTGGGACTTGTTACGCGCTCATCGTTGGCTTAATCTTGTCTTTTTTTTTCCTTCTTCGACTTCGACTGAGAAAAGCCAGCTTGTTTTCACGGAAGCTGTCGCTGTTTATCCAGTTACGAGTTTATTCAGATATGTCACAAAATGTTTTCGTGACTGCTTGCATACAGCAACCAGCATGTAAAAAAAAAAAAAAAAAGGCCTATGCTATTGTTGTTCTTGTTTGTTTGTTAAAGCTATAGAAAAAGACAAGGCCGCGCATCACTGTAGTGAGGTGGAATTAGACACAGTCTAGGAGACCACCACTAGACATAGGCACAGGCTGCCTGAGGTGGGTTCCGTGGAGCCTGGGTAGACCAGCTGCCCGTCAGCAGCAGTGCTAGCGGCTACTGGCCAACTCTCATGACCGTCGCTGGGGCTTGGATTACAAGTGGCCTTTGTCTCGCTCGGCTCAGAATCAGTGAAAAGGCTACGGTTAAAGGCGATGACTCCTGGCCTCCATGTTGGAAACATGACTGAACAGAGTTGTCGTAAGGGCATGTGACGCCTGAAGAGTTCTGGATTAACTTGGGGGTAGTGCAAGAACTATTTGGACGTTTATAGCAATGCCAATATTTTTTAAATGTCAGTTTGTTGTTTTGTTTTTTTGTTGTATATATGTATATACACACACATCTCATTATTTCTAACTTCCTGTTTTTTGACTGCTTTGCCAGCCATTGTTATAATGGCTTTAGACAGCACGCCTCGAGGTTCTCCATCCCTGTCCAACCATATGGCTACAGACTGATCAACCCCCCCCCCCCCCCCCACAATGCCTGCTGGCAGTGGGGGTGGGGGCTGTCAGAGCTCATGAACGCACTGCTGGATAGCCTGAGCAGTCTACCATTCGATGCAGGAGAAAGCATAGCGTTTTTTTCTGTTCGATGCGCAGAGCATAAACCCAACAACCTAGGTTGGAAGGTCCTTTACGTAAGGAGTCTCTTGTCTACTAATGATTCATGTTGGAATATTTTTTTATATTCTTAAATACATTTTAAGATGAATACATAAAGAAGGTGTTCAGAAGGATTACAATGGTCTTATTTTATTTTGATACCGGATAAGTGGTTGTGAGAGAACGTTTTGTGTGTGTTTGTGGACGGCAGGGCGCTCCAGCGTGAATTACCATGCTCAGGAGACTCGGTCCCGGCTGTCCAAAACGGTGGACCAGATTCTGCGGGACAACGTGGCAATCCCCTACTATGTCCAGTTCATGGAGATGCAGGGCGCTGACCACCTGGTCAAGTTCTGGCTGGAGGCAGAGAGCTTCCGCTCCACCAGCTGGTCTCGGGTTCGAGCACACAGCCTCAACTCCGTTAAGCACAGCTCGCTCGCCGAGCCCGCCTCGCCCTCTCCCAGGAGGCCCGAAGGCGAGGACCCCAACGTGCCCGGCCCCCCTGACTGGAACTCTCACAGCCCCGGGCGAAGTGCTGGTGGCAGCATCTCCTCCAGCTCGGACAGCGGCAAGGAGCCCCTTACACTCCAGATGTCTCCCAGGGCAGAGACTCCAACCAGGCAGCCCTCTTCCAAAACGGGGACTCCCTTCAAACAACAGTCCACCAATGCACTGAAAGAGCTGTCAGAAAAGCTCATGAAAAGTAAGTAAAGCACTCCCACTTGAAAAGTTCCAGAGAAGTGTCTCAGCTGCAGTATTCGTTTTTAAATGTATCGTTAGGAGATCGATAGTGTTTCTTCTTTAAAAATTTCTGAAGAGAAAGACTGATGTTAACGTGGATGGATGCAATATAGTGTACATATTGTGTTTTCTTGATTGTCATTTGGCCTCGGCAAGAATGATAGTGATTTGTATTCGATCAGGAATCCGTATCAAGGCATCTACAAATTTTTTTAGTTGGATCATCCAATGCACTGTGAGAGTTGTGGAACACGAGCATTTATTTGCTGTAATTCTTGCGGACGCGTTTGAGCGAGAAGCAAGGATTACGTGTTCCCAAACGAGTGGTATGTAACGACTGAGGCAATCGGAGATTTGTAAAATCTCTTTGAGGCAGTGTGTTTTTTAATAGAGCCCTTTGTGTATGTATGGACCACAAAGAACTATGTGTTACTCCGTAAACCATGTATCCTGTCTTAGGCATAGAGAGAGATGCAGTGAACATTTTTACCAAGTACATCTCTCCAGATGCTGCTAGGCCAATTCCCATCACAGAGCCAATGAGAAACGACATTGTGGGTAAGCGACCAATACTGAACTCTCCATCTTGTGTCTTGTTTGTGGCTCGCCTGGAAGCAGGGCCAGTAACTTTTGTCGAATTAAATGACGTGAGCCGGATGTTACCTCCAGGTGTTAGTAAACCGCTCTTTGGTGGATGCGGTGAAGTTGAATTGTCCCTTGTTTGTTTGTCCTTGCATTGGCAGCAAAGATCTGTGGTGAAGACGGGCAGGTGGACCCAAACTGCTTTGTCTTAGCACAGACTGTAGTCTTCAGCATCATGGAACAACAGTGAGTCGGCTTCCTTCAAAAAACCTGGGTCACCGATACAGTCCGAAACCTGGGCGCTTTTATCCTCATAGCTGCCATTTGAAAGCTGAGCGTGTCTGGTCTGTTCTCCCCACATATGGTAGCCAGGGGCTGTCTCTCTGGATTTTCACAGTAACTGTGATTTTGTCGTTTTCGCTACAGTGCCACATAAATGAACTGAAGAAGCAGCCAAAGGCTGTTTGTGATCGACAATGAGGGCCCTCGGTTGAGACGAGTCTAGCCTTGGTCGATAAAGCTGTCACCCTGGCTCTGCAGATCCCGCTGTCCATAGAGAGATCACCGTTTAATTTATTTAAACTGAATCCCTAACATCCGCGCATGTCGTCCACAGGCACTTTAGTGAATTTCTCCGCAGCCATCATTTCTGTAAGTACCAGATCGAAGTGTTGACCAGCGGCACTGTATTCCTGGCAGACATTCTTTTCTGTGAGTCAGCTCTCTTCTACTTCTCAGAGGTAAGGGTGATGGCGGACTGCCCACTGACATACTGTAGCTGCCAAGGGATCACTCTGTGTTTTAAGCTTTATGTTTTTTTTGTCCAGGGTCGGTCAAGCATAGTCATGGCATTCTTATTTGTAGGCTCAATTCTAGCGTCTGTTGTCGTAATCTGGTTACGTTAAAAAAGAAAGGTGGTAAATACTGCTTCCTTTTGAATGTCATGACGGTGGTTGCAGTCATTATCTTCATTGCTATCCCTGTGGTCGTTTAGGGGGCGTGGCTAACTCTGTTTAATTCCTGCAGTACATGGAAAAAGAAGAAGCTGTGAACATACTGCAGTTCTGGCTAGCTGCAGACAACTTTCAGGATCAGCTGGCTGCTAAGAAAGGTCAATACGACGGGCAGGAGGCCCAGAACGATGCCATGATCCTGTACGACAAGTAAGTGCACGGCGCCCTGCGTCGAGGGGTTTCCACATGGGCGAGGGAGGTGCTCCGTCGTGTGCTGTGTTCGTGCCGGCGGAGCTGAGAATGGTTCTCGATCTGTCTGCGCGTGGAGGCTAAAGGAGTTCTGGTTTTGTCTTCAAAGTGTAATACTGTTTTTCCACTGAGATGCATTTATTTATTTATTTATTTATTTTTAATCCTGTCTTTCAATGTGATTATTTGTCAAGCGAGAGACTGGTCTGGCTCAGCGACGCAGTGTGGGCAGATTAGCTCCAATGTTGCCCTTTTGTTTACCCCCACGCAGGTATTTTTCCCTGCAGGCAACAAACCCGCTGGGCTTCGACGACTCTGTGCGGTTAGAAATCGAATCCAACATCTGCAGGGAGGGTGGCCCCCTCCCTGACTGCTTCACCACTCCTCTGCGGCAGGCATGGACCACCATGGAGAAGGTGCGCGGCCGTGAACCATGTCCAATTGCTCACACCCGAAAGGGCGTTTCTGCCCCTGTCTCATTAGATCCTCTGTGGCCTGCCCTACTGCCCTGAGTTGGACAACTGCTGTTTTCTATTAAATTAATATTCAACACATTCCATGGCAATATTCTGGGAGCAACTTTACTGATGCACTGTGATGGTATGGCGTAATAGTCAGTGGAAAACTAGTGGTTTGTCAGGCAAGAACTGGCAATGTTTTTAAAAAGGTTTGTTTTGTTCTGTGCTTGTTTTCAGGTTTATATGCCGGGCTTCCTGTCCAGTAACTTGTACTACAAGTACCTGAATGACTTGATTAACTCTGTGCGTGCAGACGAGTATTTTGGTGGGAACGTGCTGCCCCCTGGTCAAGCTCTTCTCGCGGACAGCGACCGCCCCACTGGCAACTCTGAAGGCCCACATTCTCAGGTGATCAGGTTTTATCCAGTGTCGGGGGAACCCCGTAATGAAGACAAGCGTTGCTTCCCAGCCTTGTGCCTCTCTACTCTATAAAATTCAATGCTGTTCCTTTCTTCAAAGCAAAGTACAAAGAAAGCGGCTATTAAAATCCTGAAAAACTTTGACGAGGCAATAACGGTAGACATCGCCAGCTTGGACCCAGAGTCCCTCTATCAGCGGCCATATGCCGGGTGAGTGGATTTTCCGCCGTGCATTATTCATGCCGTTGTAAATCATAGTAGATGATGGCCTTCAGACATTTGCGAGACCTGGAGCATATTCACCTATCCCAGCAAGGTTGCGCTTAGTGTTGGGTTGTGCATGTTTCCGGTGTGGCATTATAATTCACTTGGGAGATCGCGTTTCAAATCCCTCCGTGCTGCGGTTCAAGCACTTTGCGTACAAATGTAGTGGCAGGCGTTGACTTTGTATTATGTGTTGAACGTCCGTTTTTGGTTTTTATTGTGTTTTTTTCCTCCGGGGGGGGGCACAGTGTAATACCTTTGCATGTTTGAACAGGCTCTTTCATCTTTGACCTAAATCAAACGACTGTGATGTTTGTTGGTTTTTACGCAAGCCCTGAATACTTTCAAAAGGCCTGTTTTACCTAAAAACTTTTAGTTAAAACTATTTTTGTGGTGTGTCACAAATAAGATGCCTTCATTCATTCAGAATAAGAATAACCGGTGTGTTTACTCTGTCAGCACCTCTCAGTTTAAAATGTCAAAGCTGTAACAGCAGAGTGGGAGCCCACTTGCTAAACCACTCTCATTGGCTAACATTAAATCAACTGCAGGTGCTGAGCGTTTGCCTTTGGGCCACCTGGTCCAGTAGCCAATGGCCTGAACCCAGTCGTCCCCGAGGGACAGCATGAAGAGCTGATATTTTCTGTTTATTTTCAGAAGGATGACATTTGGGAAAGTGAATGAACTCGGGCAGTTTATCCGGGAGGCTGAACCGGAACCTGATGTGAAGAAATCCAAAGGTGACACACATTTATATTTCCTCTCTCTCACTGACTCACCTTGCGTTTTTCCATCAGTGTACAGCACATTTTACTGAATATAAATATTCTCAACTTAGATCTTTTACCTGACTAACCTAATTTGAATTTCGAAACATGTTAACATCACAAACATCAGTGCACTTGATTTGATTATTGATCAATGGTGCAAGGGTGGCCCCGTTAAGTTACGGTTTAGTGTGTTGGTCTGTACCTGGTGGGATGGGGAAGCCAGGGATGTGGCTCTCCTTGAGGCAGTGTGGGGTAGAATGAATAGGTGGAGGGAAGGCTGTGGGTGAGGTAGTGACTATAGAGGCATGTGTGTGTGACCCTGCATGCCCGTGTCAATCTCCTGCAGGTTCCATGTTCTCCCAAGCAATGAAAAAATGGGTGCAGGGCAACTCCGATGAGGTAAGCTTTTTGCACAGTGGTGTGTTACATCCAGGCTAATGCACAGTTTACTTTTGTGCCGTTAACATACAAGGTATTGGCTTGCGTCCGAAGGTCAGTGATTTGTGGACAAGGTAATGTGTTATAGCAGGTCACCTTTTTGTTGTGTAACGCATAGCTAGTGAAGTCTAGTGTACTAAAAGTTGGTTGAAGGTTAGCTCTTAACAGAAACGCAGGCTCAGATTTGTTTAGTTATTAATTATCCCTTTTCTTTGTTTGTGTTGCTCAGGCCCAGGAAGAGATGGCCTGGAAGATCGCGAAGATGATCGTGAATGACGTCATGCATCAGTCACATTATGAGAGCCCCTTTGTTAAGTCAACCAAGGTATCGGATTTCCACACTGGCTAGGGGCGTGCTCTCTTGTCAGCATGTTCAATCCAAAAGGAAAGAACTCAACAATAGGCAGTTTATGAGAGTGTGACTATCATATCGTTATATAAGACTGCAGTTGGAAGCATCATCACGCTGATTCTTTCTACGTGAGGTCTGCTTTAAATGCTGTCTTTCAATTATTCCTTACTCTCTTCTCTTACTCATGGTGGCGCTCTCTCTCTCTCTCTCTCTCGCTTACTCATGGTGGTTCTTGCTCTCTCTCTCTCACTCATGGTGGTTCTCTTTCTCTTACTCATGGTGGCGCTCTCTTTCTCTCGCGCGCTCTCTCACTCATGGTGGTTCTCTCTCTCTTACTCATGGTGGCGCTCTCTTTCTCTCGCACGCTCTCTCTCTCTCTCTCGCTTACTCATGGTGGTTCTTGCTCTCTCTCTCTCTCACTCATGGTGGCTCTCTTTCTCTCGCGCGCTCTCTCACTCATGGTGGTTCTCTCTCTCTCACTCATGGTGGCGCTCTCTTTCTCTCTTTCTCTCTCTCTCTCACTCATGGTGGCGCTCTCTCTCTTACTCACGGTGGTGCTCTTTCTCTCTCTCTCTCTCTCCTACTCATGGTGTTTCTCTCTCTCCTACTCATGGTGGCGGTCTCTCTCTCTCTCCTACTCATGGTGTTTCTCTCTCCTACTCATGGTGGCGGTCTCTCTCTCTCCTACTCATGGTGTTTCTCTCTCTCTCTCTCCTACTCATGGTGTTTCTCTCTCTCCTACTCATGGTGGCGGTCTCTCTCTCTCTTACTCATGGTGGCGCTCTCTCTCTCTCCCACTCATGGTGTCTCTCTCTCTCCTACTCATGGTGGCGCTCTCTCTCTCTCTTACTCATGGTGGCGGTCTCTCTCTCTCTTACTCATGGTGTCTCTCTCTCTCTCTCTTACTCATGGTGTGTATCTTCCTGTAGGTGTACAGTTGGGATGCATGTTATGTCTGTTTTGAAGACCCTTCTCTTTCATCAGCTATGACCCTCATGACGTACCAAAAGACACTCCCTTCCTGATGAAGCCCTGAATCCTCAAGAGACCAAGCGCAGAGGAACCAGTGATGAACTGCACACTGTATTTATCCAATGTTAAATACATGTTTGTTTTTTTTGTTTTTTTTTATGAAGACAGAACAAGGCATTCCATGACTGTGTGCGTGTGTCAATTTTAAATTGTACCCCTCTCTAACACTATATGAAGGCTTTTAAATGTATGAGGAGAGAAACAAAAGTTGCACAACTGCACCAGACTTTAACAGATTTAACAGAGAAGACAGATGGAAGATGTTGCTGACAAGCGCCTTGTTACGGTATGTTACAGCGTCTGGAATGGCACTCATAATCATAGTCTGAGAAAAGGCGGACTTTAAATGCGCTTCTGCGAAGAACTTGTTTTTTTTGCTTTGCTTCCGTTCCTGTTCCCATTTTAATAAAATTGCTTTAAAGAGGTCATGTTCATTTTAAATTAAGAGAGTTTGCCGAGGTCGGGAAGCGCACAGTTTTAATTACATATTTGTTTCCATGTCGCCCACCTGTCTGGCTTTGTTATCAGTCCTGACAATGCAGAGAAATGATCCCTTTCCCCAGTGCGGTAGGTGGACTGGATGGGAATGTGATGCATACTGTAACAAGGACGTGAACTAGGATTCTGTTGACTGTTTTGCCAGAAAGCGGTGTGTCATTTGTAGCAACCCCTAGTGTTCTGTCCACGTCATTGCATTACACTATTTCAGGTTATTCTGTGGCAAGTGTAGACAACTCCCTTGGAATGAAGTGCTAGATTTGCAGTGAATACCTTATGTTCCATGTTAAACGGATGTAGTTTTGTTTACCCTCATATTATTGTTAGTTTTATTTTTCTGATTATATATTTTTTGTATATGCCATAACGATGTTATTACAAATCTCAATGACGATTGTTTCATTGGAATGTGAGCTCAGTGACTATATTATTGTTACTATTATGAAACTCATTGAGATGTTATTTCAAACTAAGAGAACAAACTTTTTTTGGTACCATGTACCTTTACTATGTTTTCTGATGTATATGTGTACTTAATCTATTATATATTTAAATTGTGTTTGATTTAAAATACATATATTATTGAAAAGTTACATGTCTTGACATTATTTTATCTCCAGATGTCTTCAGTTCTTTTCCTTAAGAAATACTGAAAGGATTTGTGTAAATTGCCACGAAATCCAAGTTTGAACTGATTCTGTAGAAAACATTTTATTCTACTGGAATTGTGAATTTTTCCAGATTGTATTAATTTGTCAATTAAATTTTCTGCACTGTTATAAAAGGGTAAAGGCTGATTTAGAAACTCACTACTGCTTTGCCTGAATATTTAAATTTAAAACAAATAGTCAACACATTGTTTAATTAAAGTCTAAAGGCTGCCATGCTGAAGTGTTTATGTAATATGCTTGTTATGGACCAGATTATAACATTTTCACCGTTTATTTATTACTAACACTTAAATCTTATATAATATGAATAATTTATCATTTGGTTTTCCTAAATCATAATCCTTAATATATATTTTGGAGTTGCTGAATCACGGCAGAATTACATGGGAGTTACAAGTGCTCATGCAAGCCCTTCTATCTGCAGGGTTTCCTTGTGGTTTTCATGTGTTTTGTATCCCTTCTGTTTCTCTGTTGAAATGGGGCAATCTTTGCTTTCGGGTGACACAGATATATTTGAGGGTTGGATTTATTATTGACAAAATACGAGAAGAAAAAAAACGTCATTCTGGGTAGCACAACATAAATTCACGGACAAAAAGGTTTCTTCAGTTATTCAGAGTCCATTGTCTAATACACAAATTCTCAGTATCCCCAAACACAACTAATTGTACAAAGATTCGCCTTTGAAGTTAAATACTTAGAGCGGTGCAGACAGGGAGAACATATATTGAGAATATTGTTGCGTACTGCAGTCCCCCTTTTCTTGGAATATTAACCAAAAACAACACGGTGCTCTGTACAACACAGATGTTATTAATGTGCATTTACTGCACAATAAAGACCATATGAAAGTAAAATATTTTTCTTCTCCCTATTCGTGGCTTTTAACTGGAATACATATCATTAATTTTTAATTAATGTATTCTTTTTTTGTTGGTTTCAGACATTGGAATAAGAGGATTCAGATGTCATTATCATGGTGTATTAATTTAATCTTAACTAAACGTTCAAAATCAATTGATAGGGATTTCTGAGCGGAGTGAAATTCACATTTTGCGGAATTTATGTTATAATCATGGAATACTAGTTTCGCAAGGAGCTGTATCCAACACAGACCAGTTGAGGGCAGAGTGAGATGTACAGCGCAATATGGGGAATGTTTCCATAGTGATTTAACAAACTTTATGTGACGTTAACCAATGCGAGAAGTGAAATTGAAAGATAAATATTGACTTGATATATTATATGATATATATTACTGTTTCTTGCGTTTTCTCCATGGCATTTACATTAAATACATTAAAATTTTTGTAGGGACAGATAAATGTATTTGTTCTTTATTTTAAATACTTTAAGTATTACTTATGTTGCTTTCATAAAACACAATTTACCCAAGGGAATGCCCTTATCAAATGTCGGCGACATTATGCTATTTTCTATATTAGAGACAGCATTTTGCTAATTGAATAAATTAGCTTTATTAAAGCGAGTGGATATAATTGCAGTCTAAATTGATCAATGAGGAAACGCCCACTTTGGAGTCCAATAAGCAAGACATGGCTCAGCAAGTCGGTTATCTGCGGCCAGTTGGTCCACTTTAGTAAAAAAAAACAAAAAAAAAACAGTCATACGTTTGAACAAAACGCTCGTTGGCTCCTCTGTCGAAGCAAAGAGAGAGTGACTGCGAAACTAAAAATAACTGCAGTCAAGGTTTTCATTTCATGCGCAGGACGAGAGTAGGAGAAGCAGATATTTTAATATCAAGCGCGCAGCTGCGGAATGACAGTTGTGGAAGCTCGGAGCTCAGTTGGAGTATTTGCTTTTGGGTGTGACAATGTTTTTTTCAATTTTTTATCGCCCCTTTGAAATGTTAACTTCCTTTGGTAAAACCCGATAAAGTAGGAGGGGAATACTAGCAAACAAAAATCAGTGAATGGAGAGTGACAGCCCGTTTTTGTTAAAAGTTTAACTGCGAACGAATGTTAGTCTTTTGTTTATTCAATTTACTCCCCATCTTCACAGTGTTCTTCGAAATCTATTAGTAGTGGTTTTCTGATGTGATATTCTGGGATTATTTTCTCTTTTCTGTGTGACTGAGCTCCAAATGCATTCACTGCTGGATCGGAAGAAGAAAGAAGCTGGGATTGGGATTGATCTGTCACCGAGCTCGCTGCCCCAAGCTCCGAGGATGTTCAGCTGCGTGGGCTGCTTTTGGGTACTACTGTCGTCGGCTCTTGTTGCGATTTGCAGTTTCAGTTTTATCTCCCCCGCATGGATTGTCAAAGATCACCTGAAGAATAAGGACTCGGTGAGTTTCGGCTTACTTTGGCACTGCTCGGAGTCCCTGGATCAAATGTATAGATGCTATACATTTGGGGGGCTTGGAAAATTCGCCGAGATTCCCTCCAGCTCTTGGCAGGTAAGCCGCCAAAAATGTTAAATTTAAGTGAAAACTGTTATTTAATTTATGTACTTGTCTCCATAAGGAAGTTTTAAAAAGAACAGCAAATAGACACGTAGGAGTCCCACATTCTCGTCCGTTGTAGTCACGGTGATGTTTAATGCTTTGCATTCATTGGGGAAAAGGCCGTCTGAGAAACACTACATTAGGGCAGGACACTTGTAGACACACCTAACGATATCGCTTACTTTCTCAGCATAGATTAAACGATTTATAAAGGGAGTTTATTTCCGTATTAATTATTATAACGATGATAGGGTCCTAACGCGTATTATATATATATTTTGTACACGAGGCGCCATTGATCCATACCTTACAGTTGTACAATTTAATCCTTTCAAACAAAGTCCAAATGGATATTTATTTTTATGAACTAAGCGTTACGGAAAGGTACAACACTGGACATGCGACCATCTGGTTAATTAAAATTCTTTATATGAGCCAACTTTTGTTTTATTTTGTGCAATGATTAGGTATAATAATTATTTAATGTGACATTAATTATAGGGGATTTAATTAAAAATGACAAATGTGCATGTATTTCCGTGGTCTGTCTGTTGCGCTTTTATTTCAGGGGCGCGGTATCAATAATGTTTAGAAATAATTCAAAATGTGAAGTCATATTTTCTTGGTTAGCATATTGATTTTGCCAACGAAGCCAATAAAATATCGCACCTGCTCGGTGAACTCATACTATTTCCTTGAAGTAAAGCAGAGTTCACAGGAAAGCTCCTTCTCGCAAGCAGTGATAACCAAGCACATTCGCGTACGAAGTAACCATCCTGAAGGAGTCGATGAATATAAAGGATATATTATAATATAAAGCTCTATTCATACTATAGTTTTTATACTTTAATATGAAAAATTCCAAGCTTTTCTCAAGTTTACTCTAACTTTTTAAAAACGATTATGATAGCAGTGGATAAAGGTCCGAACAAGAGACAATTGATTGTCTTTTCCTTGAATTTCATGAACTCGACCCAAAGCAGTTAATTATTTTCATACCAGTAGAGGGCACAATTTATCCCATGCCAATGTAATTTAAACGGCCGTTAAGTGTTGAAGAAAATATCGTGGTGGATACGCAACCTTTATCCTAATGTATACTTTGTAAAGGATACTGACGTGTTTGCGTAACTGAAGTACGGCAAATAGAATTATCTGGGGAGTTGTTTGAGGAAAACTTTGAGTTATCTTCTATGAACAATGAGCAATACGGAGCTGGTGTGGCAGGTGCAAACCAGTGGCCTGTGCACTGTAAATCTTGAGCTTTGTTTTCTGTGTATGATTGTTGAGCATAAAGCCACTGTTCTGGAAAGGACTAGAACGATCTTCTATTTATTCTTTGTTCGTTGAACTGCAAAGCAGTGTATTTATTCTGGTCTGAATCAGAGATGACATGCATTGCATTACAGGTGTCTCAGTGAAATATGAGCAGAATGTCTGTAATTAGTCAGACCCTTATCTGATGTGAACTTTTGTTTTTCTGCTTTCTCTCGCACTTGATGTAGGATGCTAGCCATGCAGACGCACATCTGTCAGGGGACATGGGGTCCAAATTGTCTCTATAACTGCATTTCCATTGTTCACTGTTTGAAATTCAGCCTGCATCACAGCAACATTTGAATGTCTGAAATGTATGTGCATGCAAACCTTTTGTGACAGCGTGCTGTCCTCCAGTATTTGTTTCCTTATAACAACGTAACATGCTAACATGGTGGTTTCAGAGAGCGTGTGTCTGCATCACTGCTTAGAAAGAAGTGTGCAAAGTAAGGAGATGCAAGTAAGGGTCG
>JAOVYW010012806.1:17713-31386 GCA_025775045.1 Hiodon tergisus | reverse complement strand
CAGTCAGTGGGCAGGGACGTCCAGTATACACAGTCAACGAGCAGGGACGTTCAGTGAACGCAGTCAGTGGGCAGGGACGTCCAGTAAACACAGTGTGGATCCAGGAACATGACAGTGAGTTTAGTTTACTTTACACAGTCCCCAGACCGTAACCCATTAGAGCATCTTTTGGAGACAATGCAATGGGCTGTTCTCCGCATGAATATACTGTCGTAATATCTGTAGCAACTGTGTGATTCCAGCGTGTCAGCATGGACCAACATCCCTGTGGAACATTTCTGACCTTGTATTATCCATTCCCAAAGGGGGAGGGTCTGACCTGGTGCTAGATAGGTGTACCTAATAACCTGACCACTGAGTGTTATCATCTCATTTAGTCTCAAAATAACTATTGGCTCAAATTGAAAAGTAAATGCGTTGTTGACTTTTAGGATTTGATCAATCAGTTCGTTGAGTAGAGTAAACATAACTGATTTGCACCTTGGCGCTCAATTTATGCTTTACTTATGTTTCTCCGATTTGGATATATTTTTAATGTAAGGTTCCTTGAGGAATGTGTTAACTTTTGTGTTTAAAATTCAGTCCGTAATGCAAATGCAGATATGAAGTATATGAAGTATTGTGCTTTGTCAATTTCCATTGAAGGGTCTCTCGCTTCTGTAAATGATGGACCTGAAGGAGGACCCCATGAGTCATTGTTTCAAGACACTAGCCCTGATAACTTTTTCCATTTCCTTTCAGATTCAAAATGCCAGCTGAATATCTGAAAGAAAATTGCTTTCGAAATAATTGATACTCGCTGTGAAATTCCTCTTTAATTGTGATCAACAACTGGAAAGTCTATGGCCATTTTTGAAATGTAAACGATTAGCCACCATGTGGCTCCTTACGTTATTAGCTTTTATTATTTGTTCTTTCACACTCTTAGGGCCTCAGGAGAACGCGTGATTTCTTTCCCCATTCAGCCTTCACATCTTATTTATGTGCGGTACAAATTTCAGCTTCTGTTCCCAAAGCTCTACAGAGTGAGAAATGGTCCATAACCCTGTGGTTGTGGAGTACAGTGCGAATGGCTAATGAATTACAGATGAACATTGATGCAAATGAATCTCCCTGATGCCCCGGGGTTGTATGGCAGCCATTTAAAAGTTTAATCAATAGCATAAAGTTGAAAACATGCAAGCGCTGCAGATGTTTGGTGATATTAAACACTGGCAGGGATTCTGGAGCCTTTCACTAACGCATGCATCATAATGACAGCTATTTATGTTTAATAGACTGAGTGTTCTTTATTGGAAGAGAACAAATGTCGGCTTAACTATAAGCTGTGCGTTCGACTTTGCTTTGAGGCCTGTGAACGATGGCTGCCATATTGTCTCAGAATAATGGAGACAATACCGGGAACTGTTTGTTTTGGTCATTTGCCCATGCAGAAGCCTAAAGCTTGTTTTGTTGAGAATAAACATTAAAAAACCACAAATTAACAAATAAAATCTTGGAAAAGTTTTTTTTTATATTGGTTGTTCTTTATTTGAGTAATTATTTGGGAAAATCTGTACCTGTAAAATGGCATTCTAAAAAACAATTTTTTTTTTTTTTAAATCTACAAAATTTTCTTTCCCTGATATCCTATTTGTCCTAATGGTCCACAGCTGCGTTGCACTCACTATTGTACGTTCTGTCAATCTTTCGCAATGCTTTGTACCCATCACTTTGACTTTACCTTGGCCCAACCTTGGCCCAACCTTGGCCCAGACTGAGCCTTGTGAAGCGGAATGCACAAGTCCGAATCCAGCTCACTTCTTTGCCAGTTCTGAATGGGAGAGCACAGTGACACCCCACGATCATAACTGGACTTCTGATTCAGGCTGTGCAATAAAAGGTCATTGGACCGTTCATACCATTTACTCACCCCCCCTGTGTGTGCTGGCTCAACCACAATCTAAGATGCTAGCTCGGTGACTACAAATTGTGGAGAAATGACAAAAAATAAGTAAGTATATTGCATGATTGAAGCACAGATTAAAGGAATGGGGAAAAATTATTTATGTTCTCACAAAACCCACCTTCCTATGCGTTCAAAAATAATGCTCACAAACACACCTTTTATTAGAGTCAAGCAATCTTGACTATAAGACTCAGATGAACATCCAAACGACTACCTCTGCATTTATTAAAGTAAATACCTGCCACATTAGCTGGCGTAGGTGGTGACAGGCAAAGGGGCTGACTGAGAGCCATTGTTTTCATGGTCCTTCCATGTGTCTGCTTAACCTCATAACTCACTTTCTCACTGAGTTATGATCGTTTACTCTGAGCAAGTGTCTCTCTCTCCTCCAGGCATTATTTCAGCGCTCTCAGATAATAAGGAAAGTTTAATTGTGTTGTTAATTGATTTTATGCACAACATTATTACCTTGATTGATTGCGAGGGTGACACAGGCAGTGTGAAATACCGGCTCACCAAGACGCTGAGCCTTGCAGAGAATAGATAACCTTGGCTTTAAGTGCTACATCCTTCGGATATGTCTTTCCTTGACATATTGATGGCCCTTGAAGAAAAGCTGATTGTATGCAGAATGCAGTCATTAAACCTACCACAGCCTGCTGTTGACTAATGGGTTTTTTTTCACTCTTTCCAGTCAGGAAGCCCCACTGGATTTGAATGCCGCCAAATTTTTTGGATTCGTATTCATTCCCCTCCAAGCCTTATCCCTGTTCATCCAGCATTCATTAACTACATTTTTAAAAGCCTAATTAGCAACTACAGAACATGGGCTAAAGCACATATTAGCTATTTCTGGAAATGCAAGTGGTACGACAGCTGTTAAGTGTACAACAGCATTCATGCAAACATCATTCATAGATCAGAGTATAAAGAAGACAATGTGGAGTTTTATTGGGCTCTTTGGATTGCTGCGTTTATTCATTTATTTATATTGTTTAAACTAGGGTTAACACCCAAGAAGCATGGTGATGCAGCCTGGGCAAATCTCCACATAACAGTAATAAAGGGCGTAATCTCCATTGTAGGATATTTGGACAACAATAATGCGCACACAGGACCAGAGAAGGATAGGCTCTGTCCTCATCTCACCTGTGTTTGACTTCAAGCCTGAGTGGGCCTTTATGGATTGCCTTTGTTAATTGCTGTTTGCAGTTACATTTTTTCTCTTGTCTCGTTGAAACGCCGAACATGATCTTTGTCATCCAAGCCAATAATGGTCATGTGGATTTTGTTTACTTTTTGTAATTTATCTGGAAGCATCTATGCTCGCATCTCAAACAGGGGACAAATATAAAGACACATACTTTATGGTCAAAATAATTTATATGACTCCGGGTCATATAAAAAATAAAATAGGGTGTACTGGCTCATCAGTTTGATCCAATAGACAGACAGTTTTAATAATAGGCAATGCTGTGAGGTTCAGTTACGGTGACTGTCCACTGGCTCCTTTTTTTCAGATGAAATTTTTTTGCTCCCAGTCGTTTTCAATGGGAGCCACTCGAAACCTCGCGCACGGCATTGTGGGATACCTGGCGGCACGACACGTGAAGATTTCGGGCAATTTGATTGGTCAAAAATTTCTGCCGATTTGATTGGTAGAAAATTTCTGCCGGTTTGATTGGTCAAAAATTCGGGTGATCTGATAGGTCGAAAATTCTGGACGAACTGATTTTGACTTTGGCACAGTGTCTAGCTAAATGCTATGAAGTTTTAATGCAAAGCCTTTAGAGTTATGCTTTCTAATGTCTCGACAGAATACAAATAGACTTACCAGGTCAATATAGGTGAAAACTATGATCCTGTTAAGGATTGTTTACCTACTTTAGATGTAGATCTGGCATGCTAGTAGGTAACAGTGTAGTTTAAGTGTGTCAACACCTGAAACAGATTACTTTTTAACACACGTTTCAGAAATATATATCACTTGTCCACCTGCCAATCCTGCTTAACCCCACTCATATATACTAACAAAAAGGGAATCCGCTTTCCCCTGGATTCAATAGGCCAGTCAATTATATGGAAATAGCTGTTGGTCTTTATTTAATTTTGCAAATCTGTGATGGGAATGCCAACGGCGATGTAGGCTATTCAAATTAGTAGCATGAAAATTTGTGAAGTTTGCTGCTTTACATGCCCACAAGCGGCCCACGATGAGCGAAATAAGGGAGGGTCTGGGTTCCAGTGGATAGTCAGGGTTAGAGTGAAAGGCAGTATGGCTATCCAGCATCTTTGTCTCAATTGCTACATTTATTTTCCCCCACTATATAAACTTACTTGCATCCAGGTCTCTCCTACTCTGGCAGTGTCCTTTCCGACCATATTATTGCATGCTTTGAGCAATACGTCTCAGAGGGCTTTGGATGAGCATTTAAAACTTTGCCGAATACAGAGTCTGTCTTCCTGCTGAAAGCTCATTGACTATAATCCCACTTCTGCTTGGATGACGCCTCCTTGCAGCTTCAACATTCTGTCCCCTCTGCCCCGTGCAGTTAGGAGCATGTTACTCTGATGTGCCGGCAATCTCACTTTTTTATTCTATAACATTTGCATTCTACAGTACAATATTTCTGTGTACATTTCTATTTGACAATTCTCATAACAAATGCTTTAAACAATACAAAACCTTTATCCACTGCTGATAATAGGTGCGTATTAAGGGTTGTTATTCTTCAGCCGGGCTGGGAGACGAAATCTTGGTATAATGTGGTTTACTACAATAATGTGGGAGACAAAAGCACATAGGGGGGTTTCTGAACTGGCCAGTGTGGACAAAGAGCCGGGAAACCATTCTAAACACCTTCCCCTTTGCCTTTGGGGAAAGGGCTGTGGAGTTATTATATTCATTTAAACTGGGGAAGATATATCCTACTTCAGAAAATGTATGACATTGGGGATCTGCGATGTCTCTTCAGATTCTGCCACGGCTAATTTCTGCAGGCTCTTCCAGGAACGATAATATTTTCAGAAGGTTTTGAGCTAGAACCTGAATTAGTTATTCTTACAAACTGTACTAGTTGTAGTATAACATGTCGTTTTACAGCAGTAATATAAAACAGATATGAGCAGAATCTTTTAATGTATAACATACCCTTTTTTATCTACCTTTTTAAATGAAGTTGTAAATGTGTTGTTGTTGTTCTTTTTTCAGCAGTTTTATTAACTGAAAGCAATACCTCATATATAAATGATCTAGACTCAGTTTAGGGACATTTAATTGGTAACATGCAAGCATATGTAATGATAAAACATTAATTTAAAAAAAGGTTAAATCTGTATACGAAGTCTGTTTTGTTTCTGGATCAATGGGCATGCTAATTCAATTCTGCTTTCCAGTTTTCAGTTTAAACCCTGAGACCCTGAGCAATATGTGAAGAAATTTACTTTCAGATTTAACAGCAGAGGAGATTTTATTTCATGTTTTTTTTCTACGTAACAAATCCAGTTTACCTTCCTGTAGCATCCATTGCATTGAGTGCATGGTTGAGCAGTTTTACAGACTTGTGGTAGCTTGAACCACATCCACCTGTGTTTTAATAGCACCATGTGACCACTTACGCTATTCTCTAATGGCGCTCAACTTGTACCGCTTGCCTTGTTTGATATGTATGATATGTAGATGTAATTTCGAAATCGTGGAAATAGAATTCAGAAGTACTGTTTTATGCTGGATGTTACTGATCTAGTATAGACAAATATAGCAGTGTATTGGCTTAATCTATAATTATTTCTCTTCCTTTTCCCCAGGGGTCTTTGCCAAGTGTCGTTATGTTTACTATGGGAAGCATTCCGAGGGCAACAGGTTCATTCGCAACGACCAGCTCTGATTGGCACCTCCTAGTCATTGTCTACTGCATTACCAGGAAAAACGTAGTTTGATCATTCTTCTCTGCCTATGTGGTCTAATTCAGTCCTATACATTCCTATAAAATTTTCACAGCTATTTTTCAGATAGGTAATGTTCAAATGTTTTGTATAATTAAGCTGAGTAATAGTTTTAGAAATTAGTTTTATAAAATTAATACAAGACACCATAAACTTCTCCAAACACAGCAAGTACTCTTAAAACAATTATCCTGTTTTTTCATTATTTATTTTTTTGTTTTTTATTGTTAATGCCACATTTAAAAAATATAATTGTGATATTGAAGTTTTATGTAATATACAATAGGTAATATTGGTTAAATGAAATGCATTCCTGTGGACCCAACCTCACCTATGTCACTTATTTTATAACTGAAAAGTAGATTTTGTTAACGGCTTAGCGTGGCGATTTTCAAGAATGCAACCATGAGGTTAACAGAGAACTTGCTGTAATTGAAAAGGAAATATTGTATCTTATTAAATTCTAACACTGTGTTGGATTTACTAACAGCATGATATTGCTTCTTTTCTTATTTTAACAGAGAATGTATAGCATTGTAAATATCATAGTCAACGAAAGTTTACAGATGTTACAGAAATCTATACACTGGAATAATATTGTGTTTTGTGTGTTCATCGGGGGATTCAAGTATTGCCCAAAGAATAAGAAAAAATTTGCAATTCAGCATGCAGAACATAACCAACAGCCTCCAAACAAGCCATCAAGAGAAATGCAATTGTGAATCAGATGAGCCTGCAGTGTTTCTCCAGGGCTTGTGGGAAATGTAGTGTAGACTGGCTTTATTTCTGCCTGATGATTTGCATCTAATGTAAAATCTAGTGCGACAGTAATAAATACATATTGGCGTTCACAATCCTTTATAGATTGTAAAATATTTCAATGTTGACTAAAAATATTTCACTGTAAATGAATCCCACCCTTAAATATACCCATGTCAATTAAATCCACAAATCTTTACATGGCAACATCTCTCTCAGATGGCACAAGCCCTGTAGTCAGATTGTTATTATGTATGGAAGGATGTAATAATTTTCACCACTTTGGCGTAGCATCATTGTTGTAAATGTGTGTGTGTAATGTTATGTATATCTACGCACACACACACACACACACAAATACCTACACGTAGGAGTGAATAACACAGTGATATTTGTTTGATTGTCTGCAAAAATGTAAAAGTCAATGAGGCTGAAAGGTCTAAGTGAAATCTGTTGTGAAATCCCTTGAATAGGGGCGATGGATATGCAGCATAACCAAAGAGGCTGTAAAGCAGGCAAACAAGTGACAATTAAACTTCCAGTGTGAGAACAGTAGTGTAAAATGTGGTTGTACTCGTAAGTAACTTAAAGACATACATCTAGTTTTCTTTTGGAAAAGTTAGGACGACTTATGTCAGCAGTTTAAATAATAATCATATAATATATATTATATTTTAGTGCTCCATTAGTTACAGGGTATTAAGGGATATTGACGATAATCCCTTCTGGGAAAGTCTATTCTTTACAACCAGTGAAATAGTATTCTTTGTTACTGCTTTTTATCTAGAATACTGTTTTACATCAACTGATTGTAACATCAGCAATCCATTAGCGTTTGGGCCGGAGATTAGGTGACACCCATGCAGGTATACTCTAGTTCACTGTGTTTAAGGCAAGTTAGTGTAAAATAAAATAAAATTAGCATTAAGAATGAGTTAACATTTAATTAGCCAAACAAAAACCCAGAATGACATTTATCTCAAAGTCAATGTCTACCATTTGTATTGATTGTTGAAAGATTAATATGTTTATATCGTAACTATCCTACTGAATTATGTACATGGATACTTTGGAGGTTTTGTGTAGATGGATAATTTTAAATTTTAAATGTCAAATTGTTTTAATGTTATTTTGAAATCATACAAATTCTGTTATGAGTGATCTTGGTATCGGAAGTATTAATCTTCAAAGTGCATCTTTTGCTAAAATAAAAAGATTTAAATGTGCTTTGTTTGATTTTCTCTATGGGGAATGTAAAGTTTAATCTTTCTACAAATTACAAAGTGCAATTTATGTAAATTTATATTTATTCTAATTTTATGCATGACAAATAGTCTCTTGGTCTGAATTTATTTTTATTTATTTATTTATTATTCTTGATTGTTATGTCATTTCAGACCCTCAATGTGGTTGGTTATATTAAATGCTGAAAGTGCCCTGCAGGGTCCTAGACCTTCTCTGTGGTTGGTTTTGGTAAACGCTGAAAGTGCCCTGCAGGCTCCCAGACCTTCTCTGTGGTTGGTTGTAATAAATTCTGAAAGTGCCCTGCAGGCTCCCAGACCTTCTCTGTGGTTGGTTGAAAATCCCCTGCAGTAGATATATTAAGATTTATGTCAGTGCCATTTTTGTTAAAGGGATCACTGTAAACAACACTCCAGTATCCAAGTGACAAATTTGTTATACGTAGTGGGTTAATGGGACCCACTCCCTCTGTTAATGTGATCCATTGTCAGTCTTATGATATTTTCATCATGTAGCAAGAGAAGAGTTGCTTTCCACTGAGTATACACTTTCCCACTGCACCAATGTCATTTGCTTTCTGCGTCTTTAGTTGAGTTTGAAAGCCCGTGCTAGAGACAACTCTCATTATGAAGGAAACCGTGTGTAGCTTAAGCTGTGCTGATCAATCTTTAGGAAACGGTGCAGAAGAAAGGACAGAGATAGCCTGGTGCCTTGTCCTAAGAGAAAATGTGCCTGCATTGTTACTGACACGCTTGGGAGCGCGGTCACTGGAGGTCACATATCTACACGACAGGGTTTATACCTACATGTTTTGACAAGTTTAGAGGAGACTCGAACTGACGTTGGGAAGAGGAAGCCACAACAAGTACCCCTCAGCGGGAAATGTCATTTCTCCCCTGCCTGGGCGGCCCGGGAAACAGGCAGACGTGAAGGTTTTTGACAGACGTCACGGGCGCTGTCATTGAGCCCCCACCGCTGACGTGGCTGGTGCTGACAGAAGCCTGAGTTCAGTGTGTGCCACATACCATCCTTGTCGGAGCACATCTGGAGTAGGTTCAGGTATGGGAAAAGCCCATAAATGAGGGCGTCCAGATGTTAGAGGGGCAAACTGACATCTGTGAGAGCAACCCGGGCAGGGATCCCGAGCCGGAGGTAGGAGGTTTAACATGTCATAGAGATTACACTATGGTATAAAAACCTCCATTCATAACCTCACTGCTGTCTTTATGTTCCATAGCTGAAATGAAGTTTAAATAATTGTTCTTACTAAATGTATGAATATTAAATGAGCATATTGTATCTTTTCATTATAATCCCCTTGAAAATAATGAACATAATCAACACAAATACTTTCCACAAACTGAAAAGTATGGTCTTGTCCTCCCCGTTGACCCTAGTATCTGCATATGCTTCTTAGACTCATCATGATCTATTGTCAAGCCCTGTTCAGGTGTAGAACGCAGTCCCCCCCTTTAAGTGTCATGTTAGTCATCAATTATCCTTCTAACAGCTAGGAGTCAATCAAAACCAGCATTTCACTGGTTAACAGGCAACACTGATAATGCTGACTAACGTAACAAGATGTGCTGGACTTGTCACTGCCCTGCAGTCATAGCCAAAAACCAGCTTTCTGCACCTCAAGTTGTGAGGAAAAGCTGCACTGAAGAGAAAGGTTTATATCTGGAATGGTTTTTATTGAGCAACCACCACAGCGGGTCCTGGCAGTGGAGTAATAGAATTAGCGTGTCAGTCATTGTTAGCAAAGTTAGTGGTGGTGGTGGTGTGGGGGTTCCACCAGATTGTTGTAAGTATCAAACCATTCTTTATAACAAGTTTGATACAGTAATAAACATGTTAAGGTTCGAGAGACTGAATTGTGACCCGATAATACATTGGCTTTTTGTTTTGTATGAGCATTTTGGCCCTTTAAAACGTGTGAGACGATAAAGTCAAAGTAACAATGCATTATCCACAGACACTAATAGAAAAAACAACAATGAAACCTTGATACTTCTGCAGTTCTACTTTAATTCTGTTAATCGGCCCAGGTAAAGATTAGCTGCTCTCGCCAATTTAGTTCAGCTTCAGACGATGCCATTTTTCCTCAGTGAGCGGGATTGAGTTGTCATGTACTTGTAATAGACAGCACAGGGACCCATTAGTTCTCCTCGGCTCCCTGACTGATAGGCTTTTCACTGCAATCATCTCGCCGTGCACCGTGACCCGGCGCTATTGACATTGTGGCAGTGCTGAGGGGAGATGGCTTAATCAGCGCCGACTCTCTCTGCATTGATTTGACGAGCTGCCGTAATGACCTTCTTGTTTCTGTAAAGGATCACTGTTTATCCGAGCTGGCGGTGATGCACTAAGTGCACCGCGTTGTCACGGAAACTGTCGTCCCCTCCCAGCCGAGACTCGCGGGCCTGTGGGGATGATATCTGTTTGACGTGGCTCTGAAACGGCGGAGGATCTGCCGGGTAACAGCTACACCTGACCTGCTTTTTCCTTCCACTTCCTGTATACTGTTTTTATTTGTCTGGAAATGTATTAGTCATTTAAAACAAATGTTTTCCCTTATGTGCATTGTGAAGATACTATAAAGTGGGGTTAAAATGTCACCATTACTGATAAAAATAGTCAGGCATTTGGAATTTAATATTTTAATTTTTATAGCACCATATGCAACATTTATAGATTATCAGGGAAGTTTATCAGTGAAAACCATAGTGTATGTATTTAGCATTGTAAAGCACTTGTATGTTTTTGAAACAAGAGCAATCCGTGTATTTTCTGCTTCTTGAATTTTTAAATCTAGTTCCTGGAATACTGGCGATGTACAGTTTGAGCCACTGTATTCTGATAGCAACATCTTGTTTTTGTTCTTATTAAACCGAGTGTTTGGCTGTCTTCTGCGGGAGTCCCTTCCCTGTTGATTTGCTGGGTGCTGTCAGAAGGATCAGGGCAATCATCAGCCCTCTGGTTTTCCCGTGTAACCGAGGTGTCAGACGGTAAATATCACTGGCACAGCGGCAGACTCCCGCTGAGATGGGGTGTGTAAAATCGTTAATAAGCTGCATGATGACCCACTACATCCCAAGGTGAGAACACAGAGGCTCTCTTCATCAACAATTACCTGAAGGGCGCAGTGGAGTGTCCCTTGTCAGGTGATTTGTAGGGCGATCGCGAGGTGTCTCGTCTGCAAGGAGAGCCTCAACCGAACGGGATATCAGGTCAACAAAGAGGTGTGTGTGTGTGTGTGTGTGTGTGTGTGTGTGTCACCCTGCTGCTGCTTTGAAGTAATACTTTTATATCAATTTATTTTTGTAGCAGGGAGATAGTCAAGTTTATCTTTTTATTAAAAAAAAGGTAAATCCTGTGTCTAGATTTGTCCCATTTGTCATTGGTGTAAATTGTGATATGAAACGAGGTAGCTGGGATAAGGTGGCAACCGGTGATTAAGGGCGATTTCTTATTTCTTATTGGAATGGAATGGACTCGTCTTGTTGATGAAACGCGGCACTCTTCTTGCTGTTCCGTCACACTGGTGCACACAGGATCCCAGTGTGCAGGGAGAACAGGGCGCTGCTTAGCACAAAGGGCTTCTTTTCTGAACATGGTATCAAATTTAGCCACACAGGCGCAGAAACACATCGTTTCATTTAATTCACTTTTTGGTTCGGCTGAACAAAATTAAATAATTAAATGCAGGCCAATGGACTGGAAAGATACAGGATTGATTTAATATGCTGTGGTCGGTGGATAGTCTTCATCATTTTCTAAATCTACCTTTGAGCAGTGATGTGATCTACTCGTTTGGCCATTACTTAAATTAGACAGGCTACAATATTTCAGTGGTTTGAAATGATCTTTGAGACATTATTCTGGAAATCACATTACTAACCTATTTGCCTAGTCCGTGTGCGACTTTTACAATATTACTGAGGATAGTAAATATGTCACAGATACTGAGTAAATATTTTAAACTATCCGTCTTTTAATAAAAAGCAAGCTATTTTCCTCATTTTGCAGTGGGGTAATGTCTTTTAACTGGCATGTGTGGAGTGCGTTCCTGTTCTGCTTTTAATGACTGGTTTCCGTTCTATCTGAAGTGTCCTGAATACTATACCTCCATCTAAAGCCAAGCATTGTTTCACTGCAATTGGAGTGAGAGTTTTATCTGGGTAATGATTCCAATCTATGCCCTAAGGCAGGCGTTCGCTGTAGCGTCTTCACAAATCCATGGGAATATCTTCGCAGAGTGTAATTAGTGGACAGATTGGTAAATGACTTTTAACATAATTGGGTGGATTGTAAGTGTTAATTTTAACATTAACGTGTGCTAATGACTGTTAATGTTAGCAGGCGCAAAATGACTCGAGTGTTAATGTTAATTAGTGAGTTCTAGTTTTTGTTAGTGGTGGCATGTTAAAAAAATGTTAATTTTAGCACTAGTGGGGTTTTCAGTGTTAGCTGTGGCTATATATTTACCGGTGGCACTTTAATAAATGCATTTTAAATGAGCTGAGGTAATTAAATGCATTTGGTTATAGTTACAAAAATTGATTTATAAGGGCATCGGCTTACCATAAATTTTATTTATAGAGCTAGAGAGCTAGAGCTAGAGATCTGGTGACTGTGAAGGCTATATCACATAATTCACACACTCAAACCATTCAGTGACCTCATGCCCTGTGCATTGTCATCCTGGAGCAGGCCACTCCCATCAGGATAGAAATGTTTCACCGTGGCATAAAGGTGATCACTAAGAATTACTTGGCCAATTACTTGGTAATGATTTGTAGTGACCCCTCCCTCTAAGGGGACAAGTGGACCCAAAACCATGCCAGGAAAACGGCCCCCACAGCATAACAGAGCCTCTAGACCCCCTCACTGTAGGGTTTTCCTGTAGATTGTAACCCGTGTGCGCCATTAGTGTTTAGTTGGTGGTCAGACACAGAAGATACTTTTCATCTCAATCAACCTCTACAGAAAATACAGTAGATTTACAGTAGATCATGCAAAAACAATGCACACTAATAAAAGCCAACAAATCAAGTTTCAGAACACAAGTACATCCATTTTAATTTGAGAAAATACAAAATAAAACCATGTACAATTTATGTACAAACTTTTTGTACAAGACCGTATTTATCAGCAGATATTATATATGACAGTCAGGTAGATCAACTCAGCACCATCAGTTTCTTCTCTAACCCTTTAGCTAAAACTAATGAAAATAAATTGTACTGCGTGTCAAACTCTTATTGTTTTCTCCTGTAACGAGCATGTTCCACATAATCATACACACGTCATAAAATGTCCTAAATTTATCCTCAACTGATAGGCAGCCAAAAATGTAACAAAAATACAAGTTATTTTCTATTAACATAAAAATAGCCAGATGTCATTTTAACATTTAAGACTTATATCCTTCCCAATTATATATATATATATATATATTATTTATTCGTGACAACTTCCAGCAGTTAAGATTACAGTTATTATACCCATCCTTTACAGCAGGAACTTAAATCTACAATTGAGGATTCGACATTTAACAGCAATGTGTGAAGTGCAATAGTCAAGGCTTCCGCCATTCATCCTGTTTTTGATGATGAGAATAATGGGTGGATGGTTGTCAGTGAGGTCTCATGGCTTGCCATGTGCTCGCATTGCATCTTTCAGTCAATTTGCTTTGTACTCCGACCAAGTCATCGGTGATTAACTGCTCCGTGTTTACAAAGACTCCGCACAAGTCATCGGTGATTAACTGCCCCGT
>JAOVYW010012776.1:0-27745 GCA_025775045.1 Hiodon tergisus | reverse complement strand
ACAGGCAGTCCCCGGGTTTTGAATGTCCTACTTACAAACATCCGGGAATGCAATGGGAATGCACTTAGGCCTCCTTAAACTATGGACACATTACTGAGGCAGCCCAAGGCTGGCCCAGGGTCGGCCCATTGGTTGTGAATAGGGCCTCAGTTTGCTCTGGTTTGTCCAAGCTAAGAGGAACAAGAAAGAAAAGACAGAGAAGTTCTCCTAAAATGGAACATTAACTACAGCAGATTAGCACAGCCACACTGTGTTTGCCTTGGCAGCAGGGAGGAAATTAATTGTACTGTGAAAATAGGGGCAAATGCTGTGTGGCCCCCAAATGGATTCTGATCATATGTATATATTATGAATGCTGCAAGATTGATTGCCTTAGTGCTAATGAATTGGAATTCAATTAGAAACAGAGCCCTGGAGCTGTGATATCTGTTGGAAATTAATCATTTTGTTCTTTCACACCATAGACAACTTGCAGAGGTTCATCAATCCCTGAGATTTGTGTCTGCTCTGGTTAAGTCCAGAGCCTGTTGCTCCTCTGGCTGACACAATCAGTGCAATAAATGGCCTTGTCTGCATGGAGACCCTTCCAAAAACACATGCTAATATTGGCTCCTTGCTTCTTTCTCATACTGCCATAAGATATTTACCGTATTATTAAAAATTCAATCAGGTCTTCCTATCTTTCTTCTCCCCTTTGTTTTTAACATGTTCCATCAATCTCATTTAAATTTTGATTAAAAATGAGAATTAAAATTCTGCCCCTCCAATACAAAAGTAGACTGTATTTTAGCAAACAGACTACATAGAGCATAAACAAAAGAGGATATCAGTCTCATTCAAAAACACATTTCAAACAGTTCCATTCTGTGCTTTATTAGTATAATAGTAAGATAGAGCGGTACATGCAACTAAAAATATTTCTAATGCATTTGCCTGGTATCCAATGTATGCATACACACTGAGTACACATGCATATTCAGCGAGTGGGAGTTCGATTCCTAGTGAATGATCCTGTGTGCTAAAACACGTTGGTTGTATATGTACCACATATCTGTTAGAAACAGCAATAACCAATATTTTTCGTTTTGACTGGCAACTTTGCCCATCATTTTACTATATATAGTTTTTTACATTGTAGGACAAGGGTAAATGGTACTATTTGTCTGTGTTGTGCTACTGGACAACTATCAACAACTGAAATCCATAATATAAAAAACAGCGGTTTGTCTTTGCTTCTTAAACGGGATAATATAAGTTTGATCTGATATTGTGTAACTGTGCCCTTATTACACATATATGTTGATCCCAAGTCAACCCTTTTTACAGCTGCTTTAGAGCTGGTTCCATCATAGCGTGCCATGAAAATTGCAATATCGGCTTGGCCACATCTCAACTCTCTAACATCACCAGCATATAGCTAAAACATAGCAATAATCTTTCCATTAATCAAAAAGTTAATGCAGATTAAATATGGTTATTTTGTGAAGATTGTAGGGACCAAGCACAGTCCAAACAAACTACATTTCCCTCTCTCTGGCACCAGGGGATGACATCATCAAACATCGCCCCATCAACAATAGGTGGCATTTTCAACTCCAGCTCCCACTCACAGAGAGCCAGTAGCTGGTCGTAAACCGCATTCTTTTCTTAAAAGCAGAGACCTCTCTCTCTCTTCTCTCCTGCCGTAGCTCTCTCCTAAGAAGGGACATAGCTCCCTGTAGCCAGCCTCCAGCTGGGCTGTAAAGAGAGGAAGGCCCTCTAGTGCTGCAGCATTCTATAGGAGGGACATAGTTCCCTGAGGCTGAGACTTCCAGCTGGGCCGTAAAGAGAGAAAGGCTCTCTTCTGCAATACTGCTTCAAAGTGGAACTGAGCTCCTAGCCGGCGAAACATCCAGCTGGGTTGTAAAGAGAGCTGCAACAGAACTCTACGTCTGCCACATGAGAGGCCATTAATCACGGCTTTTGAGACTACAAGACGCAGATCAAAAAGGTTCACAGATGTAATAAATTCTTTACATTTTTAATTTAAACTTGAAACTACTATTGAAATACTATTCTAAGAACTTCCACCTTCAGATATTATAATAAAATAACCAAACGAGACTGATACCTGTACTTGATTTACATTCGTAAAATTAACTGCTACCATGTACCTACAACATCATGTACTCTTAAGCCATCTTTACATTGCTGATCCACTGTAAAAAGCTGTCGCTGAGTCACCTTAATTAAGAAATTATACAATTTCACATTTAAGCAATTTAAGGCTAATCTTTTTTCCATACAAACCAGAACTGTCTGTGAGAAACAATGTATTGGTGGGTCTGTGCATACTGTTTAGTGAAGTCAGCTACAATGTATTATATAAAAATGGCTGAGGTAGAGTGACGATAGAACGACGCACAATGGTTGCCATAACATTGAACAATAAATTTCCTGAAGTTAAGACAGTACAGCAGCGCCTTTTAATTTACACTGACAGAATTCTGCCTGACAGAGGTGCCTAACGAATTTGACCCCAGGAAGTAGCAGTAAGGCAAGTAGGGCTTCATGGACACTAAAAGAAAAAACGTTGCAACCTAGTCTAAAAAAGAATTTTTTTTCTTCTTTTTATCCCTCAAAAAAATAAAAAAATAAAAAAACCACAACAAAAACACAGCAGTCAGACAAGCAAACAAATAAACCCAAACAGAAGTCCCCATAATGAAAACTGCTCTTCTTCAAAGAAAGATAGCCATCAAAGAGAGCACAAAATACCAAAAAACAATAATGCAAAAATGGTACACCTCCATGAATGGCTCTGTGAAAAATATTTTAAATAAAAAAAACTATATAGAGGACATAATAGGAGAGCAAATCACAGAGTGAAGAGCATAGGATGTTTTTATGCTCTTTTTCCACAGATGTTCTTTGATATTCATTAACAGCTGGATGAGGCTCCTGTTATCCCTGTTGCTGGCTTTCATGTCGCCTTCTGGTGTTCCCCGAGGGTCTCTCTGCATATTGCACCAACAGGAGTTTGGTCACTGGGTGCCATCCACATTTCTCACTGACAAACCTGATCCCTGTCACCTTTTCAAATGAACCAAATGAAGATATCAAAGCCATTTGCTTTCATGAGATCCCACATATTATCAAAAATTGGTAATTGATTAGTTTTTCACTCTGGTCTAAATAAATACTATTTCTCTAGTGCATCTAATGCATAAAGTTTAATTCAATCTTACATTTCTTTCCTTTTACTGTTTGGTGGTACAATACCTTCTGGATGATCCAACAAGGACACAAAACCAAGGCAAACACTGGACTGCAGAGCACAGACAATACAAATAATATTATATTAGTGAGAATAAATAAATCTGTGCTCCGACTGAACTGCACATGCAGGATCTGGCACTGGATTGGCTGACAGGGCTGTCAGTCAAGACACTACAATGCCGCGAGTTGATAGCTAAACAGAACAATGCCACAGAGATCATTTGCTTTCCTGCTTGGTATTGGCTTTGGGTGACTTGTGGTTAAACTGAGTAATGACCCTTCCTTTGTTGTGTGAAGGGACTGTTTTTAACATGTTTTTAACTGGTATGACTGACATGTAAAAAACAAAGAACAAAGAAGTTTTTGCAGACATAGTGCATTTGATACTGTCTCATTCATTAAATTCACATTGGTCATAAAGGCCCAAATAGTTCACAAAAGCAAAGTGGTGACCCCCAGCATTCAGTGCTGAGGAGTAATATGGGGAGTATGAATATAAAATCTGATTAAAAATTGCAATCCACGACCTCTGCAATTATTTAATGCAATGATACTCTTTGACCTTGCAATGTGGATTTTAAAGGTTTTCAATATTATCAGTTCATTTATTATATGTCCAGTGAGCTATCTTCTGGTCCACTTGACCCATCAACTTCCATTTGCATTAGATTTATGCAACGAAAGGGAGACTAGAATTTGCCAACTGTCTATCAATAACTATTGCAAACATGTTAGGCAGGCTAGCTAGTTAGTGTTGCTTTGTTAGCAGCTAAATAAAATTAGTTTTCTCGCCTGGTGCCAGGAAATAAAACAAAATCCGCTATTACAAATACAATTTGATTGATTGATGAGATAATGATAAGAATTTCCAAAGCTGTAGCAGTACTGCTGGATGAACCAACTTCAGGTTATATGACAAAGTTGGATGATGTCCTCACGAGCCTGGCTCCGGTGTTTCATTTCCGGCGGCTAACAATGTGTTCACAAGTGGCGGTAGGAGGTTTTCCCGCGTGCACATTTTCAGTCCTGCTTGTTTGGATTCTCAAAGCCTCACCAGTACCGGCTAATGTGCCCTCCTTCTGGGCTTTCAAACCCAGTAATCCAAAATATATCAATCAGAAGGAAGTGCATTTTAATAAAGAACACTTATATATATATTTATAAATTGGGAGGAACTGGACCTTCAAGTGTAGCCTGAGAGTTGGACTGAAGTCGTGCCTCTTGATCTTGCCCCTAGCAACAGTGCAACAATGGACCCCCTCTGTGCTTCCATTAAATTGTCCCTCCTTTCTTATCATTGTACGCATACCAGTGCTAAAAGTAGCCCAAATGCCAGACATGTACAGGAGAAAGAGAAGGCCTGCTACGTTTAGTGATTTCTCCATCAAATTACATGAAAGTCGCCTCTATTGGCCTTTACAGCGTTTTAAAATTCAAAGTAACTGCTAAGTATTTTTTTGCTTTCAAATATCGTCACCCAAAACTATTTCTATTTACTTAATTTCCTTTCTCCATTCCAACTGAGTTACACTGCATTGATGATACACAAACACAGGACATGCAACTCAAATTGTAGCAATCCTGGAAAAAATATCAATACATTCTCATTTAAATAAATTCTGCAGAATAATTTTGTACACTGAGCTTAACGATATAATGATCATCTTTTAATTTAATCCAGATATAAACTAATGATAATTTATTGTACTCGGCTCTAAATTTTGTAAATCATCGTCAATAACATAAGGATTAGTTATTTTAAATGATATTCAGAAGGGACAAAGTACTGTCTCAATATAGAATCTATGGGAATTGCCCATGGATTGTAATCTAATGACCCTAATACATTGCAAGCAATTGACTAATGAACAGTCTGGATGAATTATTTTCAGAGCTGGATAAAATTAAATGTTCCCTTTGTCTATCAGTATTCATGTCCCTCTGCGTAACTGAAGACCACGACACTGCAGTGTCACTTATTTTGATTAAAGATTGGAGGAATCATTTCAGTCCATTGTTTGTAGTAATGAGATTCACAGCTGAATAATACAGACCAGGTGACAGAGACCAAGTATGTGAATGACATTATGATGAAATTAAAGATAGATAATCTGACTGCTAAAAATTCTGCCAAATTGAGTAGGTGGACACAAGAGATTGTAGATGCAAATGAACCCTCTGACTCCTGGCACTGCCCAAAGTTTTGATAAAATAAATTAGCATTAGCCACAAAATTATCTTTTTTTAAACAAATTGACATACATACAGATATACCACAAAAACTAAAATGTATACATCACAAACGTGCATACACAAGTATTCGTGTGTATGCATAATACATAGAGAGAGTGACACACAAATAAAATCAAAACTTCCACACACATACACACACAATGTATAGTTAGGTAGACAGATACACATACACACAGACAGTGATAGTGACAGGCTATTCTGCAATCAGTATTTAAACCTAAAATATGTCAGATAATGTCCATGTAGTTTACTGATGAATTAACTTCTGCCTCACACAGGCGTGTAAAAATCACAAATTGGATGGTTCCTGCGTTTGACAGTCTCTGTTCTGTCTTAGGGGTCTCACATTCAAGTTGGCAAGAATGTCAGGTTATCATGACAAATAATAATAAACTCTGCATGGGGGGGGGGTTACAGCTTCTTAACTATACTAGTCATTAATGTGAAAGAAAAGGAAAGCTTTTTTTTTGGTCTTTGAAATTTTGTTGTGAACATCAGGCAATGTTATGATAGTTGGTTTGCTAGCTAGATAGCTAACGATGGTCAAGCAACATTAGGTTTCTTTATCAAAGTGTATGCAAAAGACTAATGAAATTACAGAAATTTTCATTCAAATCATGAGCCTTTGGGCCCATAAGAAAACTTGATTTGTGTTTAGTGTACAAGGGTTAGGACAAAGACTTGAGGGTTCATATCCCAGGAAATCATCTGCTGTTGTACCTTTGAGAAAGGTGCCCGACCTGAGTTGCTTCAGTATATATTCTGCTGCATTAACTGAGTAAAGTGAAAAATTCTAATGCTGTATGTACGTTCTCCGAGATAACAGCATCAGCTAAGGCTATAAATTATAATTATCATATTATGGCCACTAAATATTTAATTTATAGTTTTTTACATTTATTGTTACTATAACTATAATAATAATAATAATAATAATAATAATAATAGTAATAATACATTATTTAAATATTTAGATTATCCAGATATTACAGTATTGGGCTTGGGCAATCATCTTTAAGTTCATGTTATTATTTTATCGTTGGTTATTTAAAATGTTTCCTACTTCTAGGGACTAGTAGTGAATATTCAACCTGTAGGGTATTTGTTTCCTACTAATTAACATAACTAGTTAATGGCGATTAATTCATAATAAAACAAATTTTTTGTTGATATAAAAGATAGGTAAAAGCTATATAGATATGCTTATCATTAGTAAAAATTTAAGGTATCAACTTAATGACTAGCTTCGTTAAAGTTAAAGACTATGACTGAGGCGGCACTTGCTTATCTGTATATCTGCTTATCATGGTTTGTGAATGATAACAGAACTTACAGTACTATTACAGTTTGAATAGGGTGTTTATAAATAATATACAACTGAACAGCCTTGGGGCTTGTACAATAATAAGAATTGCAGTCCAGGGGACACTGACGTGAACTGAATTGGCCAAACTGAAATCTCACCATCATCATCATATTTTGCTGAAAATGCAAGATGGCTGACACTGCCAGGTCACATTATAATCACGTAAAGCAATACAAGAGGGTAAAATCTAGGACGAGGGGCTGTCCAAAACCATCTGAGACAAGGGGCTACAAAAGTCCCTATTCTATCTTATGAAACATTTAAACTAATAGACAAACATATCCACACGAAACAAAGTAAGCCTGCAAAACTGAAAGGTAGGAAATGATAACAGCTTTCTTGCATGCTTAATACCAATGGAGTCATTCTGTATGAAATTGAATCACATAACCATATCAGCTTTCCAGTCGGGGTAAACACTGAGGCAGTTGTTAGTGAATTAATGGTTTCAAATACAGGAGGTTTAAGTTAACAAACCTCAAGGGATATATAACACATTAATATTTCAAGGTTGTCTGTCTTTCGGAATAACTAAAAGAGTCCTTAGCACATCAGTTTGCAACAACACAGTAGTAGGATGGGCGACCTTTTACATCTGCAACTGTTCTGCACAGACCTAAAGTCAGGGACATGCAGACTGAAAACACTCTGGAGGGAAAGCCCAGTGGCTCGTGAAACCAAAAATACACAAAGAGAAAAGTCCTGTGGGTCACAGTCCTAATGTTCTCCAAACAGCCGCTGTCTGCTCACTGTACAAACCCTTCACAAACGTGAATCCTTGAGGTAGAAATGGTGGCTACAGGAGCATATGGCTTTGTTACTGCAAGTGCACCGGCTTTATTATATGGAATTTTTCTGCAATCCTATCTAGTCACCATACAAACAGATACAATTGATATCCACAACACCTAAAATGCCAAGCACCTAATTTCATCATTGATATCTGAGCAGAGAAACTCAACTGGGTTCAGAACAAGAACAAATGGATTCAGGACCAGCAGCCAGTCACTCCAGCTTAAGTAAAGTGGAAGAAGTGATCTCATAGACAGATTTACTAGAATGTCCCTTCTTAAAAGGCAAAGGCTCCATTACAGTTGTTGTGATGCTACAGTGGCAGGTACATGTGTGTGCTAGAACTCATGGCACCGTATTTGAAAGAACAGTTATATAGAAATATATCTACACTGGCAGCTGCTACTCCAGCGCTTTTTAAGCTTACCCCAGGACACTGCACCAGTCTAGTTTTTTTTTCTGTATCTACATGTTTTGTCTTTTCACCATAGACAACTCAATGCCTCTCCCCCTGACACTCACTGCTATTGCAGAGAAATCTAGTATATCTATACATATGTTACTATATCTCACTTCACTCACCACTCTTGCAGATAGGGCAGCATTGCTCAGGCTCATACTCGGGGTCCACACACTCTGTCTGGGGACAGGCTGCCACGTTGCACAAGACCTCCCCACTGGGTTCACATCGACAACTCTCACAGGGGGACACCTGTACACAAAAAGACACAAACACACATGGACACATACATTCAGACATACACACAGACATCTTCTAAAAAATAGGGCTGCAAAAATTATTCAAATTATTGGAATACTGCTTTTTCATAAAAACTTAAATCTATTTTAAAGATCATGGCAAAATCCAGGGGGTTGTAGCTGACGTACAAAGAAACAGCAGTTTATGCGACCACATGACTCATCAACAAGAACTTCCAAAAGCTAACAGATTTTCTTGAAAACAAACATGGCTAAAAATATGGGATAATAATGAAAGCTGTTCAAAAAAGAATTCTGTTCTATTCTATTAATACCAACTGTCAGGTTAAAACCTTACAATCAAAGCAGAAACTAAATGTTTCTAATCTGTATAGTAAGACAGAAACATTATTAAATCCTCAGAAACAGATAATCAAGGTAACTTAATAAATATTTAATGATTTGTTACATGACAATACCATACCACTGCCATACCACTCCTAACATCTGTCCTCATTTACGTAATGGGAACTAACATCACATTACTACTAAGCTTACTTAATTTAAAAAATGTTTTATTAGACTTATAATAGGATGACATAACTTAAGCCAAGAGAAAAAATACGCAAACACCAAAACACAAACATGATTTTTCACAATATTGTCCTTTTAGCAACATAAATTAGTTTAATAACAGTATACTGTAGCGTTTTTCTGGAGAGCTACTTCTCTTGCGCGCACGAGACCGACATTGTTTAACAGGAATAAATGCTCTTTATTTCGCACATGCGCTTACGACCGCCTTGACAAAGACAAAACTGGCACTGCAAAGAACTGACAAACACACGGAAACACACAGAGAGCCCTCTCTCGCCATAGCAATCGCACCCGCGGTGAGGGAACAGAACCTTAACAGACCGAACTTATTTTACAGGGACAAACTGCACAACATATTTTCCGTCAACAATAAACACAACCGGCACATAGAATACACTATTTACACACTTAAAGTCTCGGGAGCCAGGTTTCCCAGCAGCCCCCGCGGGGACGGCTATAGCCCATTGGTAGGGGGAAGCGCTCCTAGCCATCCCCGTTACAATACGTATCAGTTAACTCAGTTAACTCAAAACTGTCTGTTTAAGGTAACAGTAACTGTTAGTTGTTAGTAATGCTAGTGATGCCAAACAGAATGTTATTTCATTTTAATTTGCAAAATAAAACAGGTTCATATGATAGTTTTTTATTTGAACAATTTTAAGAATGTGTATTTCAATTATTATTTTTAAATTACCATTTTATTTGGATCGATAAATGCAATGTCCCTTGAAAACAGGGGCACTGCTAATTAAAATGTCAACGATAAGATAATCTGTTAAAGAAGGCCACGGATTTCTGCTGGTGCCAAATAAAATAAATAAATAATCAGATTATAGGCTCATTTGTGTTCACAGGCAAGTGTCTGTTCTATATTAAATTTCTCAGGATGGTGTTGTACTTTATAATTTAGCCATAAAAATGGATCTCTACATCTGGATTTGTAGACCAGAATGTGTTGGCCTATCATTGCTCACAAAAGAGCCAAGATCCAATAGCCAAGGGAATAGTTCCATACCAGATTCTCTCAACCAGAGCTACTTAAACAGCTTACCAATTTAACACTCGATCTATTTATGTACAATAAACTGATATTTTTTATTCATTAGGCAATTCACTTTTAGTTTCTTTCAACTGTAAACCCCAACATACACCAACACTATAAACATTTACAGTTATGTGAATAACAAAGTTCACACAATCAATTAACCCAGATAGATAACCCATTTACAGATGATTAATGATGGCAGCCCCTTATATGAGCTGGTTACTACTCCATTTCCTTAACCACCACTTGAAGTACAAGATAATTTCACAGACAAAAACAGACAACCCAGTCCCACAGGCAACAGTCAGTAGGCCGGGCCCTTAATTATCCACTAAGCTGTTCTCCTGCAGAACGTTAATTAAACTTAGAACCTGATCGGCAGCTGAAAGCTGGATTTGTTATCGTAGCAGAGCTGATATTTTGCAATGCCGCTCTGTAAAATTTTCGCAGCAGCTTCTTTAACTGTTAAAATCAATCCTTCCTTGGTTACTGGAACAAGGGTCTTCCTGGGCTTTAATCCTGGTCGTTATCTAGTACTGCTTCTTGGCAGCAGAATCCTTGTGGGGAAGGTGGGATTTCATATTTTTACCGATTCCCAGTGAATGTGGGGCAAAAGAAGCCGACCATAATTAAATCTCAACTTTGAGCTTTGAATTGCGGCTGCAAAGTCAAACTGGGCCTATACTGCACAGGGTGACCTGGGTTATAAGAACTGAATATAAATCCCAATCAATACATTCACATTATTAGCATTTATAAGATAATCATTAATGACTCAGTTTGTACATATCAGTCGAACCTCTAATGACAGTAATCGTTTTTAGATACATTTTGTGCTTGGAGCACATGAATTATGTACAAATTCATATGGTTGAGTGATGACTGGCTAAATTGCAGGAATCTTAAACCACCAACAGAATGTTCTTGCAGGTATCACGTGTTGGGCACAGTTATGAAACCAAGTTTTAAAAACCTTGAACCCAAAGTGCAGTGTGGCTCTCCCTGGCACTCTATTTAGAAACAGGATTATGCTGAAACACAAAACTGCAAAGTTTGATAAAGATGGATTGTGACAGCGGGGTTGTGGGCAGTGAGTCTTGGTGTCTTGAGCTCTAATAGTATCAGAGGACCAACAGCTAAAAAAAACCTGAACATTGGACTTTTAGTTAGAGTATAGTGGCTCAAGGGTTGTATTTTACATGACCGTGGCCCATAAAATATGACATGCTGTGTTAAGCATGATGGTGCTGTTATAATTACATTACTGTTATTTATCTAAGATCAACCAACAACAATCACTTCCGGTTATACATCCCACCTGTCGTCAACCAAATAGAACATGTTGTTACACATCTGCCATGAGATTTGGCAAATAACATTCATTATTTTGTTATTTCAAGGTGTCATCATGATTTATTAACACATTTATTGTAAATTACTGATCTTAAATCAATTGGTGACAGCATAGATATGATGTTTGTTGTTGGTCTTTGACATGTACAACAATAGCAATTCAGCTGGATGTCTTGATGCTGTCAGAAATGTAGTAATTCTTTTTCATACCTGTTCTTGATAATAAGCATTTGAGATTCCACTTCAGTCACCAGATTGGCTTATTGGCTTACAAGATATAGTATGAATGTATACAAATTTAGTTACTGTTACTGTTTATCATAACATACACAACCTTTTCAAAATGTCTCTTTTTCATTGATAATATAAAGATCAAACCTCCTGACAGCTTGTTTAATGCCCATTGTAGAATTATATTGTTCCAATTACCCTAGCAAAGTCTCAGTCTTGAATCCCCACGCCCCCCTTCTTCTTCTTGCTGTAGTCATTAGGACAAGGTAGCTCAGTATCTTATTGCACGTTAACCCCTAAACTACAACACTTTTGTTTGTCACTCTGCTAAATGACTAAAACGTAAAATGTAACTTAAAAAATAATTCAAGTGGACATTCTCTTTTATTTAAAGAATAACACTTGTCACCTTTTTTGGGGAATTATTATTATTATTATTATTATTGCTGCATAATTTCAGATTTTGCAGAGTAATTTCTTTCATGTCAATTTCTGTGGAAAATTTAATAAATGTCCACATACCAGCAGCCACGGCCACCATGCCAGTTGCTTTCATCCTAAGCCTCGTTTTCAAATAAACATGGCTGCCGGAGTAAGAATGCAGTGGCTCAGCAACATGAAGCAGTTGGTGGCTGGACCCACGATGCCCCTGTACTCTAGACTGCTGTTTTCTTTCCTTCCCTTTGGCATGCTATGCTCTCCATGACAATCCCCAGGAAGAAATCATTTCTGATGGTCAGAGGGAGAGAAGGCACTGTTTTTTTATTTTATTCGTGCTTAAAGACTAAACAACCCCCCCCAACCCCAACACGGCCCCCAGAACATAATCCTCATGGGTTGTGTTGAGATTTATTCTGATGTTGCGCATCTGTACTGTGCACAGATTCTCTCAAGGGCAGGGGCTTAAAAACATAGGGTTGGGATAAAACAGGCCAGGGCTTGAGCCCCTGTGCCACCCCTGTCCACATCACTGTAACGTAAAAATGTTTCAGCAAAGAAATATCCCAAATATTTTGGGGTGTGACACGAGACATAATCAAGTGCAGATGATCAAATCCCCCCCACCCAAAACAATACACATATCCTATAGTAAATGAGCTAAGAAATGTTAAATCACTTTTGATAATTGTGTATTTGACACAAATAAATAACAAATCAGACAGGTCAAACAGTGTACCAGATTTATTAGTATAGTACAGATGCTTTGTGGACAAGCAAACTTCTAATCATAGATGTCAAAGAATTCCAACTTCAATAAATGTCAAGCAACGGGGGATGAAATGGTAAAAAAAAATTCAAATTTGAAGAGGTGGCCTAATAATTTCTGTAGAGAAAAACTAGTTTTTAATTAGAACAATGCACTTGCCATCGGGACAGCCTCTGCTTGAACAAAGCCTGCACCTGTGACAGAGATCCATAAAATATGAACAAGTGTTTAGTCTGGCGTTAGCTCTCTGTTCTCTCCACAAGCTAATTAGCTTATGCTCTCAGTGACGAGCAAGAGCAGGATCTTGGTAACCAGGCCCCAGAAACCTCCATGGTGGTTGATGTATGATACACTCATGTTTATACAGTGTTCACACAGGTCTCAACATGTCCTGCAAACCCCTATGCATTCCACAAAACATCTGTAATTTGAGGTGTCTGAGGTGATCACCTGTCTTCTCATCACCCCGTCCAGCTTTCCACCAATGCATAAACTGGGGGTTGTTTGCTCCAGAAGAGTAGAGAGCATGTACTGGGAAATCCTAGGTAATGTGTCTTTGAGTGGTTTACTCTCATGTCGAGGTGTAGAGGCATTAGAATGACTAGAATTATTTCAACGCACCTAACGGCAGAACACAAAACTCGTAGCCTTGCCCTTGGAATGTGCTCTGAGCAGGACGTTAGCGTAGACGCCTACCTCCCCATGGAGCTTACACTATTGTCCTTAAAAAAAACCCACTCCTTTTCTCTTTTGCAACATTGCACTTAAGCCACAGTTCAAGTCAACCGCTTTGAAATAAAGCATAGCGTATCCTCTACTTACTCACTGAGAGCTATGGAGTGTTCCCTTTCTTATATTTGTATACCAAATAGGCAATAGTAACTTAAAAAACATTTTCACTTGCCATTCTGTTCAGTTAGGTATAGCATGGAAAAAAAAAACCTTCGTCAAATCAGAAAATTAGAAAATTATTCTCTGACCTCAGAGGCGGTTGCGAAACTGACAAGAACTCCTGGAATATGATATGTTTATGCATTGGTTTCACCATTTAGATTATAACACACATGCATACATAGTCCTTCTGTTTCATGACAACAAAAGCAACTGGGCAGTTTTTCAGGGACAAAACATGGAAGGTTCTGGACTGGCCAAGCAAATCTCCAGATTTAAATCCAATTGAACATGCATTTCCACCAAAGATAAGAATTAAGGACGTCAAACAAAACAACAACCGATGTTGGCAGTGTAGACCTGGCAGAGCTTCACTAGAAAAGATATGCAGTGTCTAGTGGGATCAATGGGTTGCAGACTGGCAATTATTGCTAGTAATAATTGCAAATCTTTTAGTTATTGCATTCAAAGGATTAGTAACCAAATACTAAACATGAGTGCTTAATTTTGACATTATATTAATCTATCCCAATACCTGAAATATGGGGACTATGTATGAAAAGTGTTGTCATGTCTAAATAACAAATCCAATATCTACACAAATACCCTTAAATAACAGCCTAGAGTCTGTACTTTAACCTAATAGCAATAGTTTGATTTCAAATACAGAATTTTGGAATAAACAAAAAGAAAATGCTTCACTGTCCCAATACTAATAGATACCAGGTATATACTAAGACAATAAACTAAATATAGCTAGCAAGCTACAAAATTTTTGCTGCTGCGCTAAATGCTAGGTAACATAAACTATGTTAGCTAACTACCTTTTTTAGCTCAGCAGTATTGTTGGGACAGCTCCTGTTCAGCCATAAACGTTGTATTTTATCCAGTTTGCTGAAAAATGTTCAAAACATACTTGCAGGTTCGGACAATTAAAAAAACAATATATTTCGCAAATTGTCATGGAAGTGCCATATTATTTTTTTTTTAAATTCTGCTTCTGGGTTCTCCTTAAAATGCTCGGTAGATTACTGAAATACAAAACGCATTACATGAAGCTTTACATTAATTATCTATATTATTATTATTGCATTGATACAATATTGAAAACATTTACTCTCCTTTCTGGACTGTTATTCCATGATCCATGTGCTTACTTTGTAGTCAATGTGTTTGTTTGTATTCCCATTATTGATCAGACTGACAGTCTGACTGACATACACATCTTTGTATTTATAGAGGTTTTCCATAGGAAATGCTAATGTATGCGCTGTATGATTATATGATAGCAATGCAGTGACGACATTCTTGAATTGTCAAACCTTACAGTGTGCATTCCCTGCTATATGTATTGGAATCATAAATGCATTCTTGGATTTTTACATACCAGGAATGAACAAAAAAGTTTAACAATTAGTTAGTAGTCTCAGTCCATGTAACATCCCTCTTATAAGTACAACTAAAGACACATTATCCAAATTGTTAAAGTGAGTACCCTTTTTGTTACATACATACACAAAGACCTGTTGCTGGATTTTTATGAATATCATACGGTGAGTCATGCAGATGATCCAATACTGATTTATTTAGCCAATTCTGAATTGGACCAGTTCATTTTCACCCAACAGATTCTCTGCATTCCTCATGTTGTCTTCTTTGACGGAGTGTGTTGAAAATAGTCACACTTTCGAAAAATGTGTTAATTCAAATTTGGTTGGTTGCACATGTTTGTTGACCCCTGCACTAATTAACATAATCACAGCTACTATGCCATTTCCTTTGAAGCCCATAAAGGCACTGGCAGTGTTTTCTCTGGCATGAAGTTCAATTTTGTTGATTCATGTTGTCATAGTCCTTCTTCCAGCATGAGAAGTGGAAGTCCAGTTCAGCTGTACAGGGAAGTTGGGGAGTGGTGAGCTGGGTAAGGGTGGGAAGGCTTGTGGCTGCCCCAATTTGAAAATGAATTAAACCGGAAGCATTAATCCTGTGTTTTTCTCCAACCTACATATACACATAGATATCACCTCTACAAAACAGCCTGTTCAATCGCAGGCAAGAAAACAACTTTGGAAAACACAAACTGAACAACGTGACTTCAAAAACAAATGGTGGATGAATACACATAAAGAAACATTTAATGCCAGAGAGAAAAATACTACCAATTTAATACAATCATTATTTATATTTGCCCACAAGGGTTAGAATTCTTGAAAATAGTTTTCTTACCTTCTACTCTGACATTAAAAGAGGAGCTGTCTGTTTCTGGCTCCTCAGGAACATAAGCTGTGATTGGTCAATAGCTCGAGTCTTGTGCCTTCCTACATTTACATTCAAAACACGTGGTTCTGGGATGAACAAAACTTCTCTTCACATAAATCACCACAAGCTAGACGTCATCACGTTCAGAACAATGACTCCCTTAAAATAATTGTTTTGGTTTTTATCCCTGCCAAACTTCTTCATGCTGTATTCCAGTCTTTTTCCAATTAATTGAAGGACAGCACCAGGGACTTCTGTGTCGGAATTTGATACCTCATGCTGGGTGATGAGCTGCTCGAATGCATGGGCGCTTCATCACCACGCTTGACCTCACAAAAGGGTATTAGCAGGTCTTGCTCGCAACAGTGGACCGAGCCAAGACGGCGTTCTCCAACCCTGTAGGCTAGTACCATTTCCGTGTCCTTGCGTTCGGCCTGCATGGGTCCCCTCCACATTCCAGCGTCTGATGGACGTCGTGGTCCGGCCTGTGCAGCGCTTCGCCACCGCCTATTTGGATGACGTCTTCATCCACTCCACCACATGGGACAAACACCTAAACCACCTCCGCCAGGTCCTGGAGGCCTATCACTGTTACCACCATTAAATGGGCCCTTTCCTCTCTCCGGTACTACTTGCTGGGAAGGCGCTTCACCCTGGTGACGGACCATGCCCCCCTGCAATGGATGGCCCGGGAAAAGGACACCAAAGCCAGGGTTAGCCGCTGGTTCCTCTCTTTGCTGGCCTTCTCCTTCCAGGTGGTGCACCACCCGGGGGTCCAGCATGGCAATGCGGATCGTCTCTCCCGCCATCATGCGCTCTGAACCTCCTGTGGTGCGGGGATGGCCGTCCCCGCCCCTTTACGCACCCTGACAACACCGCTAGAGGTCACCTGCCTTCACCAGAGGATCCATCAGGACCAGGGACAGCACCAACTAAGGTCCCAGGTCTTTCAGCACCACCTCTTCACACTCAGACGTGGACAGCACCAGGGCACTCATCATCCAATTAGGCAGCCAATTAACCCAGGGAGAGGCAACCTGCAAGCCGTTCCCCTAATTGGCTGCCTCCCTACAAGAGGGCCCTGCAGGGTATCCCACAGTATTGATGTGTTCTGACTCTCTCTATCCTTCACAGAGTCTAAGGAAGACGACGCCTGTGGCCGATTGAGGGACCCTTCGCTCCTCCTCTGCCGCCATTTAAATTATTTTTGTTTCTGGCCTAATAAATGCTTTTTCATTGCACCACATTCTGGTTGTCGGCTTCGTCTGTGCCTTGCCTCACTGGCAATCGCTACAATATATATACACACACACACACACACACACAAAAACTGTTTTTTGGGATGCCTGAGCTTGACTTTGGGGGAAAAAAATTTCATTAGGATCTAGTTCGTAGAGATCAATGCACCAACATTTTTTGTTGGTGAAGGCCTGTGGCTTGAAAGGATTTAAAAGAAAAAAATAAACAAAACAAAAAAATGTGTTAATGCATTATTGGTAAGAGTTAAGGGGTCTTCTTAACTTCTTCACTGTTGGATGATTAGGTAAGTAAACGCTGGAGCGACTAGCTGCCGCTGCTTTCTCTCTCGAATTTGTGTTTGTTGCTGTCCCTACTGTTTTTTTTTTTAATTTGGTTGTTGTTTTTTTTGTCGCAATCTGAGTAGGGAATTTATCTGGCAATATGCTTAGCAACTTCTTTGCTAACTTTGATGGATTAACCAGCATATATCAACTATTAATTACCTTAATCTTTGGTTGCTGGAGCTCGCTGCCATTACCTGCTGCTGTTTCCGGCTGCCGGCATTTGAATAAATCGCTGGCCACAATGATGATCAACAGATCGTTTCTATGGACCGTCTGGATCACTCTTTCATTCATACTCTCCAGCTACGACCCCACTTGTCCAACCCACCCTCGGTGTTACATGTTCACCTGGATCTGGCTTGTCATCATCGCCGTAAATATATTCACCGTGGCTCCGGACGGAGATTCAACATCGATGACAAAAAGCCAATAAAATCCTTTTGGTCATCGTCATCTCGTCTTCCGAGAAAGCACCACCGTGTTGTCGATCACAGTGTGCTAGCTTACCTAGCCAGGTAAGCTAAGGTTGAGGGGGCGGGGTCACGATGCTCTATAACGACAAGTGGAGAGTGTCTCCTGTCACGGTCCCTGCCTCCAACTCATTTTAATCCATAATCCTACAAATTAGTGGGCCAGTCCCTACTATTTTAGCCACTATCTATCGCCCACCCAAGCCCAACAATAATAATTGATAATAATAATAACTGATTTTTCTTCTTTCTTAACATCCATCTGCTCCATGTCCCCTAATGTCATAACATTGGGTGACTATAATATTCAGTGGATAATACCAGTAACACTCTCACAAGGGACTTTTCTTCAGCCCTAGACAGTTTTGGATTACAGCAGCATATTGACTTTCCCACACACAACAAATGACACATCCTGGACCTCATCTGTTGCTCTAGTTTAACCTCTTTTAATTGTACTGCATCTGATCTGCCTATCTCTGATATAACTTATAATTTCTTTTAATGTCAATTTACCATCATCCAAAACTTATCCGCCTTGCTCCATCTAACTTCTAAACATCAAGAACATCTATCTACCTGCTCTCTGTTGGAATTAACAATCTTCCCATAGACAAATCAGCCAACACTGATGATCTGGTTTCACATTACAATGATGGATTCCACAATCTCCTGGACACTCTTGCTCCTCTGAAGACCCGGACTGTTTCTTCACTCACTCTGCACCTTGGTACACACCTGCTCTACGTTACTATAGTTACCAACTGAACCTTACCTCCAACTATTTAAATTCCTGATAGGCTATTATTTTTATTATCATATATAGCCACTCATTAGTAAAATTGACAAGTTTTTAACACGTCCATCGCAAAAAAACAAACACTTAACTTATCCTCACTTCTCCTTTTTCTCTGTCTTCCCCTCTTATTCTTTTAAAGGTTGCATTCTTTGATTGTCTTTGCTGTCCCTTGGTGGGGATATCACTAGCAACATTTTGATTTCTTGTATATGTTATACACAGTTGTACACAGTACTTACATTTTATTAAATCATTGGAAATTATATTTTGACCTTAAGCTTCTTTTCTTTGACAATTTTACTTGAGCATGGAGATTGGTCACCAGTGAGTACACTGATCCACTTAAACTGGTATACACAGTAGGTATACACACACATAAAAATACACAGTGTTTGTGAGTGCGTGCGTGTGGATTTTGAACGACAACGTATATATATGGGTGGTGTCTGACTGGTGCGATTCTGGATCGTAGAGATGGGCCGCCTAGACCAAAAATGCCAGGGCTTTTTTTTTTGTCCTAGCCCTGCTCAGTGGCCTTTAATAAGTTAAGATTTCTTACTTTCTATTGAAACAGAAGTCAATAAGGATAAATAATTATACACATCCTTAACTAATCAGCTCTCTGTCTGAAAGGAAAGAGAAAAAAAACATTGATGAGTCATTTTATAAACTAGTTTCCTATGACTATGTGCGGTCACATTTAATTTGGCAAACTGCTCAAAACTGTGGTTCTTAAAGGGAAATAACCCTTGAAAGGGAACAAGATGTTGACAAAACATACCTAAGTATTGATGATGGTCTTGAAAAGTACAAGGTTTTCTATAAGAGGACCTGCTGTACTGTAATACATCGCAATCTTACAAGTAATTTTCTGTCAACTTTCCAATATTCTGAACTTGGTACCATCTGAAGGAAACTGCCTGGATCCAGGAAACTTAGATTTTGCAACAAATACTACCCATAGCTCGATATTTTGGCAATAAAAATGTAAGAAAAAACTAATGAGAGTTTGAACAATAAAAAGAATTACATGTAATATTAGACTAAAATATAACCAACTTTTTTAAATAAGTCTAATAGACTTTTGGATGTAGATAGTACATAGTGAACAAATCAAAAGGGGTTATATAAATGCTTTAATTAAACCAAATATATGTAAAATTTTCTGTCCAGATTAGGGTACTGAATTATAGTAATTTCCATTATATTAAAAAAAATAAAACAGCATCCCGATCCTGGGCATGAAACAGATTAATTATAAAGGAAGGCTTAAAACAGTCTTTAGACAAAAGGACAAAAGGAGACTAAAGGGAATTTGATTGAGGATTGTATTTTGTGAAAGGGTTTACTACAGAAACTACAGGGAAACTAAGTGGACTACAGTGGACTCAGGAAAATATATTTCAGGATGAGTACTGTCACCAGAACAAGGGGCCTAGGTGAGTTTCACAGTGGCACTTGGAATTTATTAGATATGAAACAACTTAACAGTGCAGTGTGTGTTGTCAGGTATTTCAGGACCAAGACAGACTGTTGTTCAAGGAGCTAAAGGTTGAGTTATCTTACCCTGCTATTCTGTTGTCCATAAGATGAAAAAGAGCACCAAAAGTATTTGGCATTCTGTCATGGAAAATAAACCAAGAAGACAGCAAGAACTGTATTGAACTAAAAAAAAAAAAAAACGAACTCAAACATTTTGTAAAAAAATACAGCACAATAAATCCACAAGATGAGAGAACTAAATTATGTCACAGATATGAAATCAGACCCAAATTCAAATACCAATTATTTCTGCGTTCCCATGGTAATCCAAGGTTATTAAAATGGGTTACAGAGTGCATACCTACTTCCATGCACTCGAGATGCCTTCATGTCATTCTTTAACTTAGAAATGGGTTAATAGTCATCTATACCCAGGTCAATACTAAATACAACACAGACATAAAAGTTCATTCCTAGCACATCCGAGTATGAGTATGAATATGAGTATGATCATTTCCAAATCTCATCTTCATTTCTCTACCACTGTATTGTACAGGATCGTGGTGGTAAAGCGATAGATAGATAACAGATACAGTATCATATTTGAAAAGAGAGATTATAACTGCAAATTGAGTACCGCATTTAGATTTTTCCGATTTACGTTTCCCTTTATCGAGAAGTAGCTAGCTAGTGTTAGCCCTGAAGGACCGTTAGGCTAACGTCTACATTTGTGTTGATAGTTTACTGACTAGACTTCTTCTGACCATACAAGATCCAAAGAAGACAGCCAGCCTTTACTTCTCTCTTGGTCTTGGAAGACTGGATGCAACAACAGGCCAGCTATGAAGATAATCTCCCAACGTGTAAAATGAGTGGAACCCTCCCACAGTCAGAATAACTCATAACATTTTTGCTTTGATTAATTTTGTTTTGAACAATTCCAGAATTTCATGTTTTTTGTTTTTCCTTTTTAAATCAGAGGGTGTTGTGTAAAATTTCCACTGTAATGTACTGGGTGCTGCATCACCCCTAATTGGACTGACAGGCTTCTAGTGACACATAACGCACACACAAGGTTCATTCTCCATCCAGAGCCCACAGTGATTAGATGTTTCTTTTCCTCTCGTTCACCTGGCCTCTTTTTTATATTTATCCTTTGTGTTGTAATATGATATAGGATAATATGATATTTTTTCCTTATGGAAGATGGGGATAAACGTAAGGTGCATTACCTTACCTTAGTTGTATAGTAAGTTTGCATTAGGTTGCTATTTGGATTTTTGCTACGTTTGAACATAAGAACATAACATAACTTGAACATAAGAAAGTAGAGATGAGTAGCCAACTAGTGTAAAATAACATGACACAGTAGGTTTTCATCCTGTCTTCCCCAATTTTTTGATTCACCAGCCGCCACTGATGTCTGTCTAACTAGAATTATCATATAAGCTGTTTTGGTCTTGGAAGCTGTCAAGCCTACTTCTCAGGAATGCAGGTGGCCTAGGAGTTAAAGCATCTGGATTGTAAACCAAAAGGATGTCAGTCCAAATGTTTTGCCCTTGAGCAAAGGTGCTAGTCTTGAATAGCTTTAGTAAATATTTAGATGTTTAAAATGTAAAACTATAAACTATCTATAGATAGGGATGTCAGTAATGACAGGAGGTGTGAGTGCTCATTGAACATTGAGGTAGCCTGATAATAATAGAGCCATTTCCTAGCCTTGCAGGATCTTGTGAACGTGAAACCAAATTTTGCTGAACATAATGAAGATTACAGATACAACAATGCCAAACTGCTTAGTGACATATTTATTCTTGTATTAACATTAATGCATAAACACTTTTATGGAAAATATATCAATAGGAATATATTGTGAACTCCTGTTTGACAGCCCATGGGCCCACAGCTTGGCCAAAACCTTTTACCCATTTTTTTGCCACCATTAGCTAACTTGTCCAATCCACCCTATATCTGGCTAATGTATTTACCCTATGAAATATTATCTCACAAAAAATTTATTTTTGAATAATTTTGTATACTATTTTCTGGATTTCTGGTACTTGTCAATCCCAATCCAAGATCATATCAGAACCTGACTTCTTGTACTATAATAAGTGAAATTTGTACTGTTGTACTGAAAACTGTAGCATCATTTATCATGCAAGTGTTTCTGTACCTCTGCTTAAAAGCTAGGTGAAATTCTGTAATGATATGATCGCAGTATTTTTTTAAACACATATTATGGTCATGAAACTGAGAGTCGTGAGTGATGCAATGGAGACAGAAACAGTCCGCTTTATTAAATACCTCCCATACCTCCCTGTTGTTAAATACCTCTCTTTTTCTACTAAACCTTCCTTTACTTAAAAGTGTAATAATTTTGTGACACTGACTAGAGGCTGGTCAAACACAACATCTCAAAATTGCTGCATTTACCATTTAATTGGGCACATGACCTGTTTGTTCAATATCGCCTAATTATGTAAGAAACTGTCACAACAGAGTGGAATTGTAGCACTGTAGTAGTCTGTAAAAAACAGGTGAAAACCAGGTGAATTTAGATAAATGGAGGTCCAATATTGCCAGATTAATTTCTTTATTTCATTGCTGTCCTGTTAACCTTGGCACCCAGAGAACTGCGGGTGTGATTCACTGTTTTGCTTGTTACTGCAGCTTTAAATGGGACCAGATGCAGACAGCAGTTTCAAATGCCAAGTGGGGTGATAAAGTACCTGTGCACTGAAAATCTTTTTTTTTTTTTTACATAATGCTAAATTTTTTTTTAGACTCGTCCATCTAATTTTATTGCTGAAATATCATTTGAGGAATAGTGCTCATTAACCGAGGTTAAGCGTTTGCTTGAAATGTCGAAAATCAGTCCTCAGTTACTTTAAATGTTTTAAACAAATATTTGCCTATATTTGTTTGAAGGACATTCTTTGGCAATTAAAGCAATGATTTTTACAACCACGTACGATCCCCAGGGACTGAACCGTTGAATTAATTCTGAAAGATTTAAAAATAAAATGTAAATGTAATGGTGCAACCTTTGGTGTATAAAATATATTATAAATGGCCAGTTGATTTGGGTCTGGTCCAAATCCCCTGGATAAGTCCTGGATCTGTTGGATTACTATAGGATTAGTTGAGGAGCATTTGAGTTATTGCAGCGAAGAAAAGAATCGGAAGAGCATGTAAAAGATAAATCATAAAAGGGAAACGTCGAAAAACAGAAATTCATATATATGTTTTCAATATAACATAGTAAACAAAAGTTTTGTGTTCTCTGCTTAAAACAAAGGAAGGTCCATATAAAGCACTTTTATGACATGTCTCTCTACAGGCACACTTGCCAGCAGCCCATAAAACGCTAACAGAACAGTGTTCTCCTGGTGAGGGAGCAAACCGCCTGCATCACTCCAGGGATAAACTACACAAAAACACACACACAGAGTACTTTTGAGGTTTAAGTGCGAAAAACTCCTGACTGTAGAGAGCTGACGTACATTCAAAAGATTTTGCAGAAGAAGTTTACCCTGCATTCAAAACATATACAAGACCATGACAGGTAAACTGTGAGGGGCATTTGTTAGCAGACCAGTTACATCGCAGGTTCTAGAAAAATATGTCTAAAAAATACCAATGACTTTGAATACTACAAAACTTTTTTAGATAAAGGTAATAGGTAAAATTGTATGCCATATTACCTGGATAAGAGCGTCCACTAAGCACAGAAGAAAGTTCCAGAAGAAATGACCTGCTCAAAGCTTCACATCAATCCGCATACATTGAAATACAGAATTTATTTTATTTTATTTAAGGCAAAAATAGCTGTTAATTCAAGGGATATATACAAAACAAGTCTAAATGAGCATCAAAACTTAATGACAGGTAAAACTTGAGTTATAAATGGAAAACAAATATTTGTTTATATAAACTTAAATGTGTAGTTGCTAACTAATGAGCTCAGATAGTTAGTCAGATATCAATAAACGACATTATTCCTAAACATTTAGCTGTTGTATAAGCAGGTTAATCCACTCTGACCCGTGTAGTTATAGGAAAATAAACCACGACGGGCGGGGGGTGCGATGTGTTAGCGCTTTGGAAAGTGATTTATTTCAAATGGCTCACTGTGAATTATCAGTTACTTAGCCTTTGCAAAAGTAAACATCACTTTTACAGTGTGGCTAATAACTGTGGGTTATTGTATACATGTAAACAAAGCAAAATAAAAGCATAGACAAGCCTGGAATTTTTTGTAAAAGTATGTTTTCACACAACTAATAACCCTAATTAACAAACTAAGACAAAACAATATTAACACTGTAATGTTCCAGCGAGATTTGAACTCATGGACTCATGTCAGCGAAATTACTGCATCACAAAGTGGTCCATACTTTATAAGGAAGAGCATTTTAACCATGTTCTATATATTCGTCTACAAGTCACCACAGTGTTCGTTAGATTGTGACTATTTATTATTATTGTAATATATCTAACATAAGATAGTAGACTGACGAGGTTGCATTGTAAAATAATGGCAAAAAAAGAGATATTAATCAGAGGTTGGAAAAATCTTTTGCAGGATTTTGACAAGCCCTCTTCATGCTTTTCCCTTGTCAGTTATCCATATCTCAGTTTAATTATGGCAACTTCTTTAACATGGTGTAAGGCACTAATGTAAAGTAACTGTGCACCCCACAAAAAAATTATATATCGCAATTCACCGTTATCCCAAAGGGCAGATTCAACAAAGATGATAAGGTATTGTAGATATAGATTAGGATTCGGTAAAGTGTCAAAATTTCAGGTTTCATACAGATTAGTCCAGCGAACGAAGAAGAAGCAGGAATAGCAAAAGGTTTGAAAGGCTGTGGAATTGAATATGACGCTTTGCAGACTCGTCATCATTTGGCATTTTAATTTAAGTGTTATTGCATTTAACAAGCATGTCACACACACACACAAAAAAAAGTCATTATCACTGACTGCCCTGCTGTGTTGTGCTCTTCTCACCAGATACATTAATTGTTCTTGTTTTTTTTCGGGACTAGCTGTGAAACTTGAATAAACTGTAACAATGATAATTAACAATTAATCTACAATTTGTGACTGAATGTTACCTACCAGTAAAACTGGGGATCCTAACCTGATGTACAATGACCGCCTATGGACCCTTAAAGGTAAGGAGGGGGTGTCCTTGAGGTTTATAGAAAATTTTGGGGGGAAATATATGAAAATATATGCTCCATAGATCACAATGGAATATCTAGGGGGTCCATAGTTAAAAACATAAACCCCTGGTTTATCGAGGCTAACAAAAAAAATGAAGCCTGACCTTAAACTCCTCCAGGGACATGTAGGTCTTGCCCCTGAACTCGCAGTAGTTCTTCCTCTCTTTGCACTGGGGACAGCACTGACTGGTGTCCAGGCGGGCACAGCGGGGGTGCACCTTGGGGCACTCAGGCTTGGCACACAGGGGCCCCTCTTCTGTACACAGGCAGGGGCATGCCGAGGGTCCAGGGGCAAACTCGTCACCGATGGCGAACACAAAGCCAGTTTCATCCACACAGCCCTTCCCACGGTAGTCTGGGTAGGAATACTCATCTGTGGGGCCCTCGTCCCGCCGCTCAGGTACAGTGCGGTTGGCCCCTCCCCCGTTCTCCTGGCTCATCTCCATTAGCCGCTGCTGGGTGGCATGGCTCAGCCTGCCCTCCAGATGGTTTTGCTGCGGCTGTCCCTCCCAGTCCAGCGTCTGAGCCCATTCCAGACGTTCCTGGCTGTATGTTGACAGGGGGATGACAGGGCTGCCAAGAATTCCTGGTACCGGAGAGCACATTGCAAGGAGGAGCCAGAACAGGAAGCTCCACATGGTGGTCTCCCCTGTGCCCACTAAGGGGGGACGGCAGCCCAGTTTCACATAATATGTGTCATGCCACGTTAAGGGCCAAGCCCTCCTGCACCTGTAAACATAGCCAAAAACAAAATGAGTCAGGCCCCCCTGCAAAAGACTAGGTTATATGCCAAGCCAAACCAGTAAAACAGTCAGAAATGCACAAGTGTATTTAAAAGATGATACTACTAGATGGTTTCTTATGATTTAGACTAATTTAAAATGTTTCTTATATTTTTTTGAGAATCACTTTTCTCCAAAATATTGTCTCGTTGCCATGATCCCCACTACTACACAGCGAGGGTGTTCCTCCAGTCCTAGTTACTTTCAAACCACCCATCTCTTTTCCACACTGTAGGCTACACAGCCTGCATGAGAGGTTAAGCATCGATTTGAGAAGAGATACATCCCTCTCAAATGTACTGGAAGCCGGCCCAATCGCTATGGCCCAATTCTCGAATGAGTTATTTTTTTCAAAACATTAAGTTTGAATCTCTGAACAATTAGTTCTTGTTCACACCACATTTTCTCAATACTTACATGTTAATGGCTTGCTGATCAAAAGTTGAGTTGATTCTCAGTGAAATTGTCCTACTCTTTTTTAACATTCTCTCATCGTGTGAGCCATCATATGCAAAATGATCCATTCAATTATCAAAATCTGTCAGACATGCAAGTATATTCCATAAATATTTATGACATGGAATGTTTGCGATGTCTGCTAAATTGGCAAATTACCTGCCAGGTGACATAGTAATGAAATAGGAATCACAATCTTGCTAATCAACCAATCAAGTTCGGAAGCATATATATGGAGCTTGCCCACAGCACAATCACTACCATTTTTGAACATGGAGGAACATCACAACCTCACAACCCTGAACAGCAGCTACGTGCTCGTGGAAGAGAAATAAGACGATATGTAAGAATGCATGGTGGTGGTGATGGTGTTGGTGTTAGGGGAAGACATAATAGAGGAAGAGGTAGAAGGCAAAGAATAAGAGTCCCTGATGAAATCAAAGCCACAATTGTGGACCACGTCATAAACCCTGGGCTTACAATGGTCTTACAGCCTAATGTAAACAGGTCCACAGTGTCATTAATTGTGCAAACATCCCATAGGGAAAACGGGTAAATATGTACTTGTTCTTTACTTTTGGTACAGACTTTCATTCACAACAATAAAGCAACTATTGTAAAGGTAAATGCAAGTCTGAAAATCATAATGTACGAGGAATATACAGTAATACAGCACAATTTGAATACATGATCTATTCGCAAATTCTACATGTCATGTATAGGACGGCACAACGACCTCATTTTGGTGGCAGAGCTGCAGTATTCAGCCATCAACAAGAACAAGACATCTGTAACATGGTCATAGCCAGTAATTCCATCAGGCCAAGAGAGCAATATCTTCGCAAATACAGCGGGTGAAAAAAGTATTGAACAAGTCACCATTTTTCTCAGTAAATATTATATTATATTATATTTCCAAAGGTGCTATTGACATGAAATTTTCACCAGATGTTGGTAACAACCCAAGTAATCCATACATACAAAG
>JAOVYW010012766.1:24066-37889 GCA_025775045.1 Hiodon tergisus | reverse complement strand
GTGTGTGAATCAAGCTTACCGCTGGCGGGGTGATCAGGGGAAGCCTGGGTCACACGGGTGTGTGAATCAAGCTTACCGCTGGCGGGGTGATCAGGGTAAGACCGTGTCACACGGGTGTGTGAATCAAGCTTACCGCTGGCGGGGTGATCAGGGTAAGACCGTGTCACACGGGTGTGTGAATCAAGCTTACCGCTGGCGGGGTGATCAGGGGAAGCCTGGGTCATGCGGTATGGGATCCTCCAGAGATTCTGCTGACATGGTTCAGCCCTGACGTGGTTCAGCTTTGTGGACTGTATTTACACGATCACGTTGAAGCGCTGCCATTCGAGGCTCCGTACGATCCGGAATGTTCCTGCTCCTAGTGCTATAAACAGAAAACGTCTTTATCAATGAAGGGACAAATGCACTACCCTAGGTGTCTCGTGTCTGCTGCGAACGGAAAATCCGGTTATTATGTAATATGACACCCCTGCTTTCTGTGGTGGTTTGTTGTATTTTTGTATTTATGCCCCAGTGTAGTGACCCTGGCTTTTAACTTCCCAGAGGCCCAGTGAGTGGACCTGCAGCTGTTTACTGTAAATCTCTCCAGCCTCAACAGGGACACACGCGGGCGGGTGAGCGGGCGACGCGCTGCCGGGTGTGCAGGCTCCATGTTTGCACCACTGCTGCTCCTGTCTTATGGAAGCTTGGAGGGCAGGGCCCTTTTAACCAGTACCAGTACCAGTACCAGTGGGTACAGTACCTGCTCCACCAGCTGCCCTGAGGGAGGGAGGGGCCGAAACCTGCCGGCGTTCGGTGTTCCCACAGCGATGGGTGTGGGTGCGTGCTGTGGTGTCAACATAAGAGCGCGTGTGTTTACAGAGGCCTGTCTCCCACGCAGTCACGTGAGCTTGTGGCCGACCCAAAACCCTTCCCGTCCTTCTGGGCGGCCCAGCGGGAAGAGAGCGTGCGTGACTGACGGTTTCCCCGTCTGTCTCTCCCCACAGTCGGAGCAACAGCAGCGGCAGCAGCGGGCGGAGAAGGAGCACCAGGAGGAGAGGAGGAAAGTGAGGCGTGCCGCTGGACACCTGCAGACCCGGGGGCGGGGTCGGGGGCGGGGCCGGGGATGGGGCCGGGGGCGGGGGCGTCCCTGACCCGACGCAGAGCTCCCCTCCCGCAGTACCCTCCGTCTGATCACGTCTGAAGCCAGCCCTAAATACGAGGCGCTCCCTTGTAGTTTTGATGGGGGCTGACCTCGCGTCTGTGGGGCTGATGATTTAGACGACGACGATTTGAAATTGTACGCCAAACTGGACTGGATGTAAAGGGGAAGCCCGACGTTTGTTTTAACTTCAATTTTACGCGAGTATTTTATACATCAACAGAAAAAAATAAAAAACATTGCCAGTGGTGCAGTGAGCATGGAGGTTGTGTTTGTTTGTGTGTGCGGGTTGTCATGGTGAAGGGAAGATGTGTGTTCAAAACAATACGGTGGAAAGCCGTGGTCCGTCACCATCTCCTGACCTCCACAAGTCTCAGTGATTTCAGACACGCTGTCTGGCTGATGGAATCTCTTCGGACTAAACCAATCTCTCCCAGATGTATCTAATTATTTTTAATGTTAAATCATGCGGCATAGCGGCCATGTCTTTTAAATAGCCTACATTCTAGAGGGCTTTTAGCAATGATTCATACAACCGACCTGTTTTTTTTATTTATCTTTTTACCTTGGCCAAACATCTACACTTGGGAACACTGTGCTGTTTGATGCAGCCGTTTTAGTTTATGTTTGATACACAGTGTGTTTTTTCATGTAAATCTTGTTAAGCTTCCGGCCTTCTTTAGATCTGAGAATCGAAAGGTTCCTGGCAGTTTACCAAAGTTCAAGTTGGAAATCCTCAGATAGGGCCCTGAAAGTGTGCCAATTCTGTCCTGCGTATACGATTATAACCACCGAGGATGTTGGGCAAGGGCGGTCTTGCAATGTGCTGGTGTTGAAAACGTTCTCGTTGTTCTCGTGCCAGTTACTAAGCCGTCAGGTTCTGCGTCTGTGACGTCATCGACCTTACAAACGTTTGTTGCGAGTGCACTCTGTCCAGTTGTTGTTTTTTCTTGTTTTTTTTTGTTTTTTTTCCCCTGCTATTTGAATGAAATGCTTCCCATAATTTCAGTAGAATGGTTCACTCCCGTTTGGAGTACAGCGTGTACCTTCTGTTCGGGGACATGATCTGTTACAACCAGATGTAGGCTTGAAAGAACTGAGAGTGATTGGGTAAAATGTCAGAAAAACAGGCAGACATGACGGGGATGTGTTTAGGAATCAAATGTTTTCGTGAGGTACGATGCCGTTTTTGAGTGTTGGCTAAGGGGGTTGCCTTGAGTTTTTAGAGTGGTGGATCCCAGTGAAAGAAAATGGAGGGGAACCAGAATTATGGAGGGGAAAGAAGAAGAAAAAAACAGGATTTCTTATATATATCAAATAAATATTTACAGTTTCAGCCATTTCAGGCTTCACGCTAATGTGGAGAATAAAAGGAATGGCACCGGTCCGGTCTCCGTCAGTACAGTATTACATTTGTCTTTTCTCGGTCCCTGCACAGACACTTTTCTTTGAGAAGGAGAGCCTGGGAACACGCGCACGTGGGGCCAAGTTCTTGGAAACGGTCCTCTCTGCACACACACACACCCCCAAAACAGAGCCGCTTGTGTTCTTTCATTAACACCGTTGCTTTGATACAGGAACGCTGCTCCGCCCACTGCCAACACCACCCCCGGTGGGCAAACGGTGATGCCTACATTTTTTTTAAAAGCTTTATTATTTTTTTTACTGCCTTTCAGAGCGGCTCTCCTCCGCCTGAAGCCACTTCTGTGGAGAGGGGAGGCTCTGGCCCGTCCTTCAGTAGCCGCTGGCGTTGCGTGTCAGAGAGAGAGAGAGAGAGGCTGACTACAGTAGGTGCTTCTTTGACAACAACGTTAGACACAAACCAGTTGGGACAGGACAGGCCGAGGAACAGAAAGCGGACCAGAGGCCTTTCTGACGCACTCGTTCCTTCCCCTTCTGTAACCCCCGAAAGAAATTCAACTCCCGATTGTGCTTAGAGAAAGCGCTCGGAGGGGGAGGGCTGGAAAAATGTTCTCAAGTCTGTACGAGCTGGCAGAGGCGTCTAGCCTTTTGTGTCTGGTCTAAACCACTGTCTGTGTCTGTGTTACAGAGGGTACAATCAGGAGTATAATCAACATACTGAAAGCGCGGGCCTGCTTTTCCATTTCGTGCCTGTGACGACGTGGAGAAAATCTAGTCTGATACCTATTTTAGGTTTTCCAAGGGAAATGTCATCGATCTTTAAAAAAAAAACATTGTGTCAGTGGTAAAATGAACTTTCCTTGTGTTGCCTTCTGTAGTCTCCATTCAGATCCGCCGTCACTATGGAGACTAGATGTGGGTCAACCTGCGCCACCCTTTGCAGCCAAGGGACGACACAATGAGCAAACTAAAATGAAAGTAAAGTCGAGTGGAGGGTGACCAGCCTCCCGGGTTGCAGGACTGGCCTGCGTATCGGGCACACGGCGAAACTGCTCCTTGGCCTGGGTAAAGCGATAAGCCCAGTATGCCCTGCCAAGGTGTGGGCGCCAGTCTGGGAGTCGCACAGGATGCCCACAGAGGCCTGGGTGGACGAGATTTACCCGTCGTGCCGCGCGGAACCCAGGCCCCCGCCGTGAGGGGACCCGTTCAGCCAGACAAAAGGGGCTGCTTTGACAGAGTAATCCTTTCCCACTGCAAAGTTCAATGTGCCGGGGGCTGGAAGGCACGCGCGTACGTCAGCGTCTGTCTCCTGAGAGTTTGCTGAGTGGGGGAGCTGGGGGTTTCTAGGAAAAGGATAACCAGCCTCTCGTCTGTCACTGTAGTTCCGAGGCACTGTTCATCATCGCACGCTGGCTTGGCGAGAAGTTGAGAGGGGTTCGGGAGGGGGTCGGGGAGGCCGGGGAACAGGGCTGTAAACTGGGAGGGACGCTGGGAAGTGAGTGGCCGTCCGCGCCACAGGCCTGCCGTGGGAACCGGCAGGCACGCTGCGGTTTCACCGGCTGAGTGGCCCAGAGGTGTGCGAGCAGATGATGAGGTGGGATCAGGCACTGCCTTTTTGACTCTGCAGAAAGCGGTGTTGGCTTTGTTGGCACAGCCGTGGCTACTCTCATTTTAAACACAGATTAGCAGCACAGTGCCGGTGAAGCCGGTGTCCTCCGTGGCCATCGAGGCAATGCCGCGTTCGGCCCCGCGTTGCCACGCCGGTCTAAAGGCCATTAGTCCAGTGCCCGTCTCTCTGAGCCCACACTGAGCTCTGCAGGTCCCATTACTAGAGACACTAGAGGGGGTCTTCATGATCCCTCTTTCTCTTTCTATTCCAGTCCTTGCTTTGTTCTGATCCTTCCAGAAGGATGGAAGGGGAATGTGCTGATATGGGGGCTACTTCATCCCTGTTGGACTGTGGAGAGAGTGATCTCACTGCAGTCTTGGCCATTTGATTGCCGTTTCCATTATGCGTAATGGTGAGAGCTCAACCACAACACAATGTTAACATCATAAAAACATCTAATAAAACCATGCACAGTTACCACTAAGCTGTTTGTGGATATGCTTCTTCAGTTCAGGGATGACACAAGGACAAGAACGCTTACACAGGCCAAACGGTGTGCCCTGGTCAGTTTTGTGGTGAACAGATGCCCAGGGTGGTCGGCTTGAACGGGGCACGTGTGTGCACGGTTCCACACGGGACCGCTGTGTGGCTGCAGACGTTTACAAGGTGCAGATGCAGCTCCCCCCCGTCGGTGCGGGCGCATGTGTGGTTCTAGCAGACATGCTTTTGCAGACACCCTGTGCATGAGAGAAGTGTTTGGCACTTTGGACCGTCTGGCTGCCTCTTGTCCCTGCGTGACCCTGGCCAGCCTGGCACAGGCGCTCGCACTCACAGGGGCGGGGTGGGGGTGGGGGTGGGCGGGTCAGGGTCTCTTAGATTCCGCTTGTCCACTCACGACCACGGCACTTCAATGGGGGACGGGGACTCTCGCCACACCCCAGTGGCATCTCTCTCATGCGCAGACACATGCACGCGCAGACACATCCACGTGCAGACACTGTCCAAGGGAAAGTATCAGGTCTTCAGCTGGCCTGATGTGCTCCTGTTGTGCTCAGAGGATAGGGAATCTGGGGCATTGGGATCATGTTATTAATGATGAGAAAAGGAAGACTTGTCCTTCTGCACAGAGGGCAGGAAAGCCCTCTCTTTCATTTCAATATTTGAGTTATTGAAGTTAAACCTCTGGGTTTTTCTGTTGCGCAAGCCATTCTTGAGAATCAGAAGAAGAAAGAAGTAATTACTAGGCACACATCCTTTTCAGAAGCATTGCTTTGCACATGAAAAGTGTGTGTGTGTGTGTGTGTTTGCGCGTGCACAGAGGGGATGGGTGATATAGAATTGCTGAGGAACAGGCGGTTCAGGGTGAACAGGGGGTTAAGGGTGAACAGGGGCTTTAGGGTGAACCGATCTGAAATTACCAGAGCAACGTGACTGTAATGACGCGGAACAGATGTGAGTCAGAGTCGTCGCCTCGGAAAATCTGTTGTTTACTCGCTCAGTGTATGTTCACACGCAACAACGGTGCCACGGCGATGTGTGGGACATGGGCGCTGGCAGGTGGGAACGATACTACAGGTCGCCGGACCTGTTCGAGATCATGCTCTGTGAGAGTGGAGGGGCCCGTCAGACAAACCCAAAAGTGCCTTTAAGGGCAGCCGCCCGATCTGCTTCTTTCGCTAAGACCCAATATGAGCGTGAGAGGGAGAGAGAATCCAGAGAGATTCAGTTGTGGGTCTGATACAGAAAGGGAGGGCAGGGCGTGCGTACAGACTTACGGATACTCGGATGAAATGGCTGGCTTTGCTGTTGTAGAAACAACTTTTCAGGCCTTGTTTTCAGTTACAGGTAGAGGCTGTGTGTACCTCCATGCCTGCATGGAGTTTTATTGTCCACAGATGAAGCACGCTCTCCGTATCTACTACACTGAGCTGTGACAGCAGTGCCAACGTGACCTTTAACAGTGGTGAGTGTAGGGGGAAGGTGCCTTATCTCCTAAAGCCCAGCAAGTCGTCTTATGACCTAGACAACAAAACAAAGAGTAAGAAATCTGGGTCAGTGGCAGATCGCAGCGTTGTGACCCCAGACAAATCGCAAATTCCCTATGCATGTAGTTGCATCTTAAATGTACCAAATGTTTGTTTGTTTTTCTTACTCAATAAAAAGAAAACGCTCTCCTGTGTGGTAATTCAGCAATCAGTTTTGATCTGGTTTTGTCGTCATTTAACTGCAAGTTAAGGGGTAAATGTCAATATTAGAGTAATAATTGACTCAACGGGGCAAACAGGTTTTTTTTTTTTTTTTTTTTTTTTTGAACGGGATCTATTTTAAACTCTCTTTTCTGTACCTACACAATTTCCATCCGTTTTAAGATCATCTAATCCCTAAAACTACGTCATTTCCAAAAGGAAATTCCTTTGAGGTATTGTCAGCTATTATACCTAACCTGTTTCTTAATTCTAAAGGTGGACATATAGCATACCATCAACCAGGTGGGGCTAAATCCTCTCTCTTTGATTCAGAATGTGCGCTGACCTTTGCATTAATGAACAGAGCAGCTGCTCCCATAGACAACGTGTACACTTCAGTAGTAGTTTGGTGCCAGCCAGAGTGCCTGGGATTAGTCTGTGTAGAGGGATTTCGGCGCTAAGTTCATTAAGTCATTGGAGAGTAAACTTGTGTCTGGGTACCTCACAAGCCCCGCCTCTTCCCTCCCTCCCCACGTCACTGGGCGGGAGACGAGAGCGCCGGCTAGCCTGGTAAGAAAACTGGTTGTGCGAGGTCTGAAATGAGGGTGACGGATCACAAAGGCAGGAGGACAGACTCACTGAGCACTTCCTGCAGTACTGGCTCAGGGTCCGAATCTCCCTGGAGAGAGCGCACGAGAAAGTGTCAGATTTCTTCTCACCTGGGAGAGAGCGGGAGAGTGCAAGGTAGAGCTGGGGGCAGGTGGGGTGAGGTAGGAAAGAAAATGATCTGGGACGGCTCCACTTTCAGATGAAGGGATAAAGATGGCTTCCCTGAATGGAGGGCACCCCAATTTTATGGTTCTGATGTTGTTATGGTGGTTGTTGCACCTGTGGGCAGAGATAACCCTTATGGCAAAGCTTGTCAGGAGGAAATGTAAAACGGCAACGCTAATTAACCACAGCAGGCATCCATTCCAAAGGTCAACTGTGAGAGAAAATGTTGTTCAATGAAACAGGTCTGTTCTTTCAGGTTGGGCCTGTGTGTTTAACACCGCCTTCATTCAGAAGCGCCCTCACCACCATGTTTGTTATTTTGGCCATGCTAAGAATGCTATGCTGTGCTATAGAATGAATACGCACTGCAATGCAATGTAGAATGAACAACGGAGGCTGGACTTTTTTTGCGTTTGCACGCTATTTGAGAAAATTTGTGCTACGAGGCTACACGAGTAATTGGAAGTTTTGCTTTTAGCATTGTGAGACAACCCCACCATCAACTGAAGTGCCCCTTTCTGAGCAATATTTGTACGAATGTAAATGATTCTTGTAATTATGATCTCTCAATGTTTCCTCGGTCCTTTTAATGGTCCAATTGGATTTCATTAATAAATAATGGTCATATGTTAATGATGGTTAATACGTTAAAGTCTGTCCAACGAATCAACAGTTGATGACCTTGTTTTTGGGGGAAGTTTCTTGAAGATGCCAGAGTAGCTCGGTCGATGAAGGTAATCGCCAGCCTGTGCCCTGTAAGATGGAGTTCGCCGGATGGCATTTGACCGACTGTGACCGGGAGAACCCAACTCCCACCGTCTCACCGGGATGCCAATACATTTTCCCGGGGGAAACGCCGAACGGAACGGAGGAGGAGAGCTCAATTCTCACTCTTGGAGCGCAGTTTAGAATCCTACAGCTGAGTAAATATTACAGGCAAGTCGCATGTATAAAAAAGCAGAATGATGGATGAACAAGGATCCAGCATTGACATCGCCTCTGTGTGTTTCATTTCCACTCATTTTGCTATGCGAGATGGAAGCAGACCAAGGTGAGTAGACGGGTGTGAAACAGAAAGGATACGGGATGATAATGATTAATTTGGCCTGCATAAAATCAGTCTGGCATTGTGCCTATGTGAACCCCAGCGTGAAATTGGATTTCACTTTAAATCCCAAACACTTTGAGTTCAGGTAAGGCAATGATATTCAGTTTATGTCAACATGCCCTTGCAGTATAAACCATGTCTCTTTTCTATTATTATGAATGAATCGTATTTCAAAGCAGACCGATGAGAACAAAGTGAGTTTCAAAACCATTACTAGCAAAACTGTCTCTTGGCTTTCCTCTTCTTCTTTCACTTGGTTCAGAAACTCCATTTATACAGACGTGGTTCACTTGGGCCAGTGGCCATGAAGGTTGTGTGTGCTGTGTTGCTCTCAGTAGTCACATGCTCGCGCACAACTGTGTGGCTGGTAGGTGCCCTTGCACTGTTCTAGAACAATTGTCATCCTTGTACGAGGCCACGATAAAAGTGTTTGGCCTGCAAGTAGCGGGGGAGGGGAGGAGGGTGAGAAAGATAACAGTGGCTCCATACATCAGGCAGAGCGAGGAAGAGAGTGAGGATGGCATTCCTGGGCCCACTCTGGGTCACCACTGCCTTGAATCTACTGTCTCATGACACTTTTGTTGTACACAGCTGATAAATGCTCACAATTAATGAATTTGACATGAACTGACTTCCACTTCCAGGCTACTTGGTATTGCAAGGGAGGTGTTCTGGGCACTTGCGGGTCAGAGTTGAAATAAGGAGAGGGTCTGCAGCTGGGCTTCCCATCTTGGAAAAAGCTATACCGGACTCAACCGGACTCTCCGGAACCGACTAGTTCAGTGTGTCTGACACCACCGGCAAGAGGCAAGGATTTCACCCATCACATCTCTCGCTTTCCCTCCTGTTTATTCCGTTAAGAAAAGTAATGTGGTTTTTGGTTTGTAACACATAAAAAAAGAAATGACCTCATGTGCTTACTCTGCAATTAATAAAAGGTTATGTATGGAAACATTACGCAAAAAAAGAAAAGGAAGGCTGTTTGAATCAACTTTATTTGATCTGGGGCTCAAATTCATTAGGGTTGCAGTGAAGTCAGGACCGTGAAGTTTCCCGTGTGAACGTTTATATGGAATTGTACTGCTCTAGGTCTAGCTCCTTTACCATGCTTCCATTTCCCCCATTAATCTTGTGCCGTGTTGATCGTGGTCCTTATTTTGTACACAGAGCTGGCCATGGGATCCCTCTTCCTTCTGAATTTGAGTTCCCTTTCCAGGAAGAAAATATGTTCTTTTATTTACCTATAACCTCCTCATGCCATTGCTCCTGCTGTCTGCCAGGCATCTCCTCTGTAGGTCATAAACAAGGACACAGCTCTGTAACTTCACTGATCTTCACTTTGTTTTGTCTCATACCTATAGCTCAAACCCGGCCAGTCTCTTTTCTCAGTCTGGAGTCTTGTGAAATGTCCTCTGACATCAGGACATGTAGAAGCAAAACTATGCTACATTTGCATGATACAACCATTCCTGAAACTTAATCCAGAGAACGCTAGGTTGGTTGAGCTGGAAATTTTGAAGGGATTGGGAAGACATTAAGCATGCATCATTTTTTCCTTAGTCCCATGTCAAGGCCACCAGCTCCCTTGTGGTTGCATCTTTTGCTGGTACAACAACCTGTGTTTGCGGGTTGTATTCATCGTGGAGGATAATTACTTTGCGATCTAGATCAGGGGGGGTAATTAAGTGTCACTAACTCTTCCTCCCCCAACCACCAGCATGATCATTGACACTGCATGGGCTGAAAAATTAAGCTCCTTATGGGTTGGCTGGTACAAAATCTCAGTCACTTGATTCTCCTTGTTTATCATCAATGTTTTGCTGTGTGAGAAACGTGGTGAAGTCAGGTGTGGTTAGGGTGATGAACCGTTTTTTTAAATTTTATATCTGGACACCAGATCCTAATCTCCTGGCTGTCTTTTCTAGAGCACCTGCTGTCATGATGGGATTACAGACTGATGCCAGACGGCTTCTGATCGCAGTCAGGCAAGACAAGCGTCCTCTTAACTTATCACAACATACCCAGCACAGGTCTCTCCGCCCATCCGATTTACTTATGACAACATGTGTGTGTAATATTTTCTTCTGGGCAGTAACGATAACTACATTGCACCACACATGTATCTGGTCTGGGTTTGTCTGACATCTGCAGTCTACATTGACAAATGCTCCATGGGGTGGGCTCAAGACATCATGACCTTGCGCGGCTATAATAAGACAACCTCGATTTCTATATTTCTCGATTTAGGTTGTAAATGTTCACTCACAAATGGAATATTTTAATAGAATTGTTTTTCTCGCGTTACATTTCATCTCTCAGTAGTCCTTCACCACTGAAAATCCAATCAAATCAGCCCCTCGTTGCAGGTGAGGTTCACTTATCAGAATAGGGGCCTGCCATCAACTTCCCGTGCTCGTTCTTTCTTCAGTGTATCTGTAAAGAGATGAGTGCTTGTCTTATATTGCATGTCCATCCTTATTCTGTGGCAACACTCATTACTCATTACTGATTTATTCAAGAGAGACAGAGGAGATAGCAAAGTTGTAATACTGAACTGTTAATCTGTTAATTCAATCCCAGGACAGGTACTGCAGTTTTTACCATTAATAAAGGATGAGGGTGTATGTCCCTTGATTTGAAGACTTTTAGGAAACTACAATGATTGAGCATTAGAGAACATCTTTTAAGGAATATGCTTTTTCCAGAAGAGAGGGTTTGCTGTGACAAATCGTGCTTGTGAAGAGAAGAGTTAGTTTACCTCCTTCTCGCTTAACAAAGAAACTATGAGTTTCCTAACTCTGGTCCCTGTGACCTTGGATCTTGTAACACAGTCTATCAAAACAGGGCTGTCGCCACAGCAACATTGATTCCCAAACAGCTGTCTGTTGAGCAACCTGTGATATATTTGCAGAAGACAAGGTGTTGCAAATTGAGGCCATTTCTGCATAGGTAATTTAGTTACAAGAAACAGCAGTAACTTTAAAATGAAGGTCATCTGGGTTGTATATTACACTGGTAATATTTAAATTAAATTTTACTTGATTTAAGTTTCTCATGCCAGATGTAAAAGCCTTCTTGTATTTAATTGAATGTGTTTTATGATATGTGAGGTTTAGCTGTACATCTAAGCTAGTCACTCATTGTCATATGTCCCTCTGCAAATAATTGTGACCTGCCACTGGTCAATAAACATAAAATGACCTCAGATGTCAGGTGACAACTACGGTCCCAATTCTTAATAGCAGCTTCTCTACTAACAAAGGTCCAATATAAATTAATTAATATCTACTGATGAAAAGATGTAATGGGAGCAAACATAGATAATTTAATAGATAAGTTGAAATTGCAAACAGTCATTTGACAAAAAGTCCAAAATTTTTTTTCTTCAACCTTGCTAAGTTTATTACATAATCTGTCTTTATTGCGTAATTATTTTAAGTGACACAGGCAAAAATGTACCTGAGTCAATGAGTAATACGCGTTTCCGCTATTATAAAACGCTCTTCCTATTCCTCCTCGCTGAGCGCGTGGAGTCGACAGCAAGACAAAACCGGTTTCAGCATGGATTCCAGGGCCGGTTTCAGCTGGTGCGTTGCCCTGGAAACGGCAAAGATATAAATACACTTCCTACAGACTTAGAGCCTTACTTCAGTCGTAGCCGGTGAAGCGCTTACAGTACACTACGGTGGCAAACTGAGCTACTTAGGCAGACTAATCTTTTTTTTAATTTCCAGTTTTCTGGTCTAATGGACAAATTTTGTAAATGCTTTTTAAGGTAGGTCTAATTTATTTTTACTATATTTATGTTACATATTTAGAATTACCAAGATAGTCAAATCAAACGGTAACTCTTAAAATGAAACGTTACCGTTTAGTATTTATTTGATGTTTACCCCTTTATTTAGCCTAATTAAAAGAACGTTACAACGTTTGCTTGGTAACTAGCTGTTCTCTGTCAAGTTTGGAGTCCGCGACCATACCAACGTGGCTTCTTTGTTCGGAGGCCGATTGCTACCACTACTAGATATCTAGAGGGCCATGTTCGTTAAGCATATGCATATGCATATTTGATTGATATTGATGAATGGTTAGTTATAGCTCTACTGACATGAAGCGTAAATATATGATGTTGATAAAAGTACAATCGGTGAAGATTGAACTGATTTAACGTGACTAATGATTAAGATGGAACAATGTAGCCAATTTGCTGAACATCGTGAGGTTGTTTTATCGACGTTTATAATAGTGCATGGCAGAGCCCTCGGTTTAAATTTCATGTAATTTTTTCAGATTATGTACTCGATATGGCGCGCTAGAATTATTCTGCCACGGATTAATTCGAACACTAACGCCGTGGTGGTGACTGAAAGAGCTCGATCTATTGGTTTAATTGACGATAAGCGATTTCGCAAAGTATCTCCCATGGGTTCCGTTTCAAGCCCATTTTTGCCTGGTCACCGTTACTAGATTTTATTATAACCCACCACTACCGTTTAAGCGGTTCGGTGCTTGCCGGTGTGGCATATACGTTTCCCTGGACATTTCCGGTTCCGTCGCGTTTAATTAATCGACGGTTAAATTCTTAATTTTTATCTAATACGAGAACATATCAAATTTGTTTTTTGAGACTTGGAGATTAACTCGCTGGACGTGGCGTAAGGGTTTTTTTTTTTTTTAAACTTAAATTAAATGCGACGGCAGTCGAATCTTCCCGGAAACGCCTCTAATAATTCCGGTGATCGACTATCTGACGTATGCTAATGTATGGCGGGGCAAGAAATCATGTTTGTCTATTTAATTGTAATGTCTCGCATGCATGACCCAAATGACGGCACTCCCAGTTCCTGTTAAGAAAACCCAATTTTTTGTATTCAGATCAAATTCCAAGCGTTAGATAGATGTATGGAACATTTCAGTCATCGGTCGCATGTGGTGATGTTTCTTCCCAAATTCTATTTTGACAGAACACTCGCTTGAGTAAAGCGCACACTGGCTACTCGGCTGGCCCAGGCCTTGAGTACTATCTGAAAGGTTTCAACTTCACTGGCGAACCGCCTTGGCTGCTCTGCACCTGATAAGATACAATCCCATCTCTTTCTTATACAAGTAAGTTAACCGCTGCTGCACTTGTCTACAGATAAATTCTAAGGACGTTAGGTGATGTTCTCCTTGCTGTTGGTTAGCGGGCATATATAATTATACCCATTAACAAAATGTGTTGCCATCACTCATTGTCGTAAGTTATCTTATAACATTGAAGCCGTAATCTGCATCTTTGATTGCAGTCATTTGGGCGTAAAAACTTGTCTAAATTTGTTTATGACCAGTGTGATGGTAAGACGGTGACTGTATCAGAAAATGATTGTAGTATAAATTAATTGCTTCTGTAGTCAATTTACAGGGCTATAAAATGGTATATGCCTTGTTCATTATACTTGAAAAAAGATACTGTAAAAAATAACTCGCTTCAGTGTTTAGAAAGCTCTTAGAACAGCTTCTAACTGCATACTGTGGGAATATATATGGAAATTCTTAGCCTAAATTGAATGTGCAAAACATTTCGTGTCTGTCATTAACATTGTAATTGTACGCTGTCTTGATAACGTGATGATATGCTAATTGTACTCTAGTGCTGGTTTTTGG
>JAOVYW010012766.1:4336-23966 GCA_025775045.1 Hiodon tergisus | reverse complement strand
CTGTCATTAACATTGTAATTGTACGCTGTCTTGATAACGTGATGATATGCTAATTGTACTCTAGTGCTGGTTTTTGGCACTTGGTTTTAATAGACTTTTTCTTTATTGTAGCTTTTACTTTTGACCAATTTTGGGCGTAGAAATGGAGACCGTAAACTCTTTCATGCCTGCCGACTTCACCTTCCTGGAGGAGGGCTTCTGTGCGCGAGATATCGTGGAGCAGAAGATAAATGAGTCGTCCATGTCTGTGAGTGTTCAGTTCATCCGTTTAGCTTTCAAGTGTTTCGCGTTCATGCAAATGATTCCTACTTTGTACTGTATTGGTGCCTCCCCATTTCTCAGGCTGGACCGGTCCTATATGAACTTTGGTGCCTGTCTGATCCCTCTCACCGTTCCACCCCCACTAGGACGACAAGGATGCTTTCTACGTGGCAGACCTGGGTGATGTGCTGAAGAAGCACCTGAGATGGGCGAGGGCCCTGCCCCGTGTCACCCCCTTCTATGCCGTGAAGTGCAACGACAGCCGCACTGTTGTCATGACGCTGGCCTCCCTGGGAGCAGGCTTCGACTGTGCCAGCAAGGTATGCCACCGCTGCCCATGGCTGCCACCTCGCTGTGACCTCTTCTAGAAGCTGTCGCCGATACAAGCAGCAGCCTGTACTTACGCCGTTTTCTTTTTTTCCCCATTGCGCCCTCTTTTAGACAGAGATTCAGCTTGTCCAATCTCTGGGTGTGGAACCCAGCCGGATCATCTACGCCAACCCCTGCAAACAGGTCTCCCAGATCAAGTATGCCTCTGCTCACGGGGTGCAAATGATGACCTTCGACAGTGAGGTGGAGCTGATGAAGGTTGCCCGTTGCCATGACAATGCCAAGTGAGTGATGTCTCTACGCCACTTTCCATCCTTCTGTGCTTGTCCTGCTGTCCGATCCGTTTGTCTTAACCGGACCCATCTGACCCACCCTCTCCAGGCTTGTTCTGCGTATTGCCACGGATGACTCCAAGGCAGTGTGCCGCCTGAGTGTCAAGTTCGGAGCCACCCTGAAGAGCAGCCGCGTGCTGCTGGAACGGGCCAGGGATCTGGGCTTGGACATCATCGGGGTCAGCTTCCATGTGGGCAGCGGTTGCACTGACCCGGAGACGTACAGCCAGGCCATTTCTGATGCCCGCTGTGTCTTTGATATGGGGGTGAGTAATTGGTGCCCTTGAACTTCCTGTCGCCGGACGCTGCATGTTGTAGAATCACCTGTCTGATGTGCACCGCTCTGGTTTAATGCGGCATCTTTCCTGCAGGCTGAGCTGGGCTTCAACATGACTCTCCTGGACATTGGCGGTGGCTTTCCTGGTTCTGAGGATGCTAAGCTCAAGTTTGAAGAGGTACATTTCTTTCCTAGCCTTCGTGAGCTGCTCTTCAAGTCATAAGCGCTGTGTTTGAATGTTGGACATCCACCATGGCTACATGTTGACTCTTATTTTTTTTACCCCCCAGATCACTGGCGTGATTAACCCAGCACTGGATAAGTACTTCCCAGCTGACAGTGGTGTCCGCATAATTGCAGAGCCGGGCCGTTACTATGTGGCATCAGCCTATACCCTGGCTGTTAATATAATTGCCAAGAAGGTCATCATGAAGGAACAGTCTGCCTCTGATGGTAAGGGGGAAATCCAAACATCTGGTGTCTGGAAGTCCTCTCCTTTGCCTGGTCTAGATCTGTGGACTTTTAAAATGGAACTTGTGCGTCTTTCTCCTGTAGATGAAGATGAGGGGACCAATGATAGGACCCTGATGTACTATGTAAACGATGGTGTGTACGGCTCCTTTAACTGCATCCTGTACGATCATGCCCATGTCCTGCCAAACCTGCACAAGGTGAGATGTCAATTTCTCCCACTTATTTGATTAAAAAAAAAAAATGTATATATATATTTTTTTTAATTAATGTTAGTGCCCTGTTGTGCATGTGTCTGAGTAACTTCTCTGCCTCTTGCTGCAGAAGCCCAAGCCAGATGAGCGCCTGTACACCTGCAGCATCTGGGGCCCGACCTGCGACGGATTGGACCGTATTGTGGAGCAGTGTGTCATGCCTGACCTGCAGGTGGGAGACTGGATGCTGTTTGACAACATGGGGGCGTACACCGTCGCAGCCTCTTCCACTTTTAATGGATTCCAGAAGCCTGACATCTACTACGTCATGTCCCGTGGTGCCTGGTGAGTCAGCGCTGTGTCACTACTCTCAAATTGTGTTGAATTGACTTGGAAATGGCATGTGTGTGTGTGTGTCTTCATACCCAACACGGTCTCTCGCTCTCTCCCTTTACCAGGCAACGCATGCAGCAGATCCGTGCCCAGGGGATGCCTAGTCCCACAGAGGAGCTGTGTCATGGTGGGGTGCCATCTTGCTGTTCCCGGGAGAGTGGCCTGGAGGTGCCAACCAAGCCCTGCCCCACCAGTGTGCTGTAACCTCTCCGCACACCTGTTTCTACACTCAAAGGGCCAGTTACTTGACTAGAGAAGGTCAGGGGCAAGTGTATGCATTATGCTTTTGTTGTATGTAAGACTGAGATTCACTCCTGAACTGGGGCTAAAACTCAATTTCCCTAACCATATTGTGCTCCACTGTCAGAGAAAGTGAGGGGAATACTGTGTGCGTGTTGAAGTTCTGGTACTGTTACATCCAGGCTGTCCTGGGCCGCCTGTTTGAACTGAACACTGTCCCTTGTCTGTCTTTAATGCTCCCCCCCGATCTCACTGTGGGCCAGCAGATGGAAAGTGGTCCCTTCGGGAAATGGCTGCTACTGATGTATTTAATCATGAACTTATCTTGCATAAACCTTTTTGTTTTTGGGGTGGGGGGTCAGAATGCACAGACTTGCCTCTTTTCTTTATCCAATTTTTTTTTTTTTGTCTGTTAAAGTTAAATGAAACATGAATTTTAAAACTGATATGAAAGTGATGGGATTGCACATAACTGTGTTCCTATGGAAACCTTTTTTTTAAAATTATTTTGTATTTTTTTAATAAACATGTAGATGCAGGAGTGTTTATGGTTTTGTTTCTTTATCAATGTTTCTGGGGATTGGGTGGGACATCAGCCACTAACATTATGGCAGTTGGCTGCAGCTCAGTGGTCTCCTAGCCAGCTACATAAGTTCTAGCGAGAATAATTTTACTACTGTGGTATTTAAGGCATATTTATATTGTATGGGGTTGTGTTTAAACCATGCTCTCTGTCCTACCCATAACATTTTAAGGGACTGAGTGACACCACAAACATTACAAGCCTCTTCCAAACAGGCCAGACACACCAATCATTGAGTATGTGTACACTGGAAAGGCATGAGCAGAATTCCAGCCGTTTCACCATTTTAAACCCCCTCTCCCCCCCCCCCCCACAAAAGAGTAAACCTAGAAGAACTGGATGTTTGGCTAAGAGGGATGTGCTGTCTGAACACCAGTGGTAGAATGATTGGTATTTATCTCAGGCCACATTTTTCAAAGGGGGCTGTGTGTGTCAGCAGCAGAGGGGCTAACGGCGTGCGAGCGCACACCATGTGTAAGAGCCATTTATGTTGTTGCGCTCTCGGATTCAGTCCGGGGAATGGGTTGCAGGTGAAAGGGTTAGGTATTTAGAGTATTGGTGAACAAGAAATGGGCATCCATGGGTTGGCGCATGAATGGTTTTTACCTAAGCGACGCTTAAGTACTTTAAAATTAGAATAACCACTTCACTGTGGCCCTCCTCTTTCTCCCTGTGGTGGGTAGCAAGGAGCGACCAGTCTATACCTCAGCAGCAATTGTCATTCTGAAACCAGTGAAATGCATCACAGCTATGATATATATATAAGCCACAATGAACTTTATGAAGTTTAGACTGACTGGGTTTAAAATTCTGGAGACAAATTATGTATTGATGACGGCGAGACTATTTACCCTGGGACTGTATTCCAGACCAGTTTCAAATCTAGTTTACTAACCCTCGTATATGCAGCAGCTTAACAAGAGCATCATACGACCGACTAAACGTAGGTAAACACACAAGCAACCACCTGGTTTCAATTGCAATCGGCTCCCTCTGGTGTTATACCCAGGACTTACACTTCATGGGAGATTCCACCGCACTCAAGTTCACTCAGGCAGCATGTCTGAGAAAACCGCAGCCACCACAGTAAAAACCTTAGGGTAAGCAAGCTGCTTAACCCACACCAATCTGAGCCTCGCTGCTAAATTGGAGTCTGTGATTCACTGGCAAACTCGGCCTTGGTGGACAATGACAGTCCAGACCAGTCTTATGCAAGAAGGTGAGGCGACAGTAACCGGAGACCAAAGGCAAATGATTCAAAATGCACAAAATTACAATGGATAAAGTGTTAATAATCACGAGAAAGAGCAGGTTGTCAAACACCATCCGCACCATCACGGGAGCCGAGCGACGGCGATTACTTTATGGAATTAATTTTTGTGAAAAGAGCAAGAGGAGAGCAAGGTGAGCTACAGGGCCCAACACCCTTTGAATTAAGTTTTTTTTTTTAAACTCCACATGATCCCATAAGCACAAAGCTAGTCGCTACACAAGATTAGGAGAAAGAATGACCGTGGGCATTCCTGAGTCATGAAATATGAGTCCAGGATAAGAATGGATAAAGGGTTCATGTGTTTCAAGGTAGAAGGCGAGGACGCATGGGGAATGTACACCAGTGTTATCCAATGGGTCTGGCCGTCTCCGTCATTCCTGGAGGGGGTTAAATCTCGTCCCACATCCGCCTATTGTCGTTAGGGCTGCGCCAACCTCGTCACTGCCCAGGTCACGACTAACAGCACTCCACCCTACGACCCACGCTGCAATTGGTTAGAGGGAAGGCTCCAGAGAGGCGTGGTGTTACGAAACAGAAGGAGGAGCCACACTGAGGCATGAGGAGAGAATGTGTTTTAATGGAAAGGCATTTTCAAGGCAGTCATTAGCCCCTTTTGACAGCAGAGGGCCAGGCTGAATCACACCTAGTCCTCCCATGACGTGGCAGGCTGAGCCAGCCATAATACATCCAGTAAACCATGGGAAAACAACAGTGGAACAAAGCAGGGACACAAATACAGAAAGTCTCATTCAAAAGTTATCATTCTACCAAATTTGATTTGTATATTATTATTTTTTTAAAGTCGTTATCAAGAAGAGACAACCCATGACCCAAGGTAAACTAACAGTGCACTAAACTATAATCACAATTCCGAGAAACTTATTCTCCCACGGGACACAATGGAACAAAACCGATCCAATGACAATGCAGAACAGAATTAAAGAAAGAGGATCCACATACCAGTTCCATTTCATCCTCGCATACATGAACCTCCTCATCCCTCTCCTGCCTACTACTGATCAATAAACATTTTTATTATACATTAGAATTCAGACACACTGATTTTGGATTTACCACACATGGGACATGGAGCCATTTCAAGTCTACTGCACCGAGACTGGTGAATTGGTACGCGGTATGTTTTTGGCATCATGACTGCTGAGAACCTTCTCATTGAATCCCACAGTGACGGAGGAGGTATGGTGAACTGCTTCTCCCATAACTTAACCCCTCCTTGGTTTTTTGAGGCATCGGTTTAGGACCTTTATTGTCCTCAGAACAGTTACCTTTTGACAGGACTAAACGACTTGTCAGCCATCAGGCCCACAGTCCAGAAACGGTACTTGAATAGTGAGTGGACAAGGATACAGAAGTCCCCCTGAAGGCAAATGTCTTCAGGCCGACCGACAAAGCAAAAAGCTAGACATTGCACTTTCAGCCTGCTCGAGAACGAAACCTCATTGTCGGAAAGTCCAAACGGCTGGAAGCATTGGAGTAATTTGTTACAATCACCTAACTTGATGGTTAAACAGAGAGGGAATATGAGAGAGAGAGAGAGAGAGAGAGAGAGAGAAAAAAATGGATACACACACCAAACAAAATCCTGCTTTACCTTCACAGGAAAAATTAAACCATCATCACATGCTGTTCAAAAAAAAAAAAAATCCTTAAAGAACCAAAAGGGAAAAAAAATAAATACAAGAGATGGCGTTCAATAAGTATGTCCAGGAAACACCGAAAAAGGAATACTTCTGGCATTTCACTGCCAGCCTTATCCTGTCTTTTATACAATCCTTTTTTTGTTTTTTATACATCAAAAAATACTTACACGTTTAAAACTTGTATTCAGAGTTTCACGAAGCAGAAAGACGGTACCATACAGCACATGGAGAGAGAGAGAGCCCCTTAAACCCCCTTCTCAGCATTAGGCATCATTTCACTTTAAGACCATTTGCCCAGTAGAAAACGATTTTACCCATGATGCAACCAACAGTTAAAAAAACATCAAAGTTGGAGCACACCCTTTTGGTATGTCAATGTGTCACGGGTAGCTCCCAGATATTTTGGAATTCACTGGGGGTGGGGTGGGGGTGGGCTTTGATCTCTTTGTACTGTTCTATAAAACTCTCCGAAAATACCGTGGCTGAATCTTGGCTTGATCACAGAGAGAAAAATCTGTTTGGCATTACAAATGCATAAAGCTGGTCAACTGAAGCAAAAAAACGAGAAAAACAAAAACAAAACAAAAAAACTACAAACAAAAAACGTGCAATTGGCCTGAAAACAACAAAAGAGAGATAGATAGATGAAGCAGAAACATCAACACAATAGCAAAATTTGAATGTCTTTCATGGAGGGTATCTGGCAGGGTCCGAATCATTCTCTCCCTCTTCCTCACATGCACGCATCTTTTTGAAAAAGTACTACAATCATGGCTGCCCCCAGTTTCCCCAGTTTGTGATGTACCGCCCCCAGCCCAGTGTGATTGACAGCTTGTGACGCTCATCAGTAGAAGGATGATGGTTGGCAAAGGAGTCCATGCCAAGCCGCCCCTGGCCAGAGCATGTTTGAATCTTTAATTCTACTTCTATCTCCTGATGGTTCTACAGGGAGGTGGAGGGCAGCTTCTTCACCCTCCTCTGTGCTAGAACGGATGACTCGATGGGCTTCAACTGCGGTGTGGGCACCGAGCTTTTCAGGGCTGAGTATGTGGCTGCCATCGCCCCCTGTGGTGCAGGGACGGACGGAAAAGCAAAGGAGAAGAACCATGAACGTTTCACCCAACAACGTCCGATCGGAAATCTCACAGGAGGTTGACTAACCAACACAGCAGATGAATAACTAGGTTCTCTCACAGGTAACATTTGCTAAGCTGCCCAGCAATACATTTAAACATCTCTGTATTCATATTCATTCAGTAAAGTCGGACCTGGAAAAAGCCCAGGGAGCGGGTACCTTGACAAGGCTGGCATCTTGGTGCTGGAGCTGGCTGTTGGGCAACTTGTCACGCTGGACTATCCAAGGGTGCTTCAGGACCAGCATGGCCGTTAGTCGCTGGTGAGGGTCAACATGCAGCATCTTGGAAACCAAATCCTGAAGAATAAAATCGATCTCAGAAATAGGCCATTTTCAACTGACACAGCCACAGGTGGAGCCGCGGGACGCCCAGCCGTCTCTCTCTCTCCTCCCCCCCCTCAAACACACAGCTGACGCACCTTGGCAGCCTCCGATACAGTGTCCCAGTTCCCTCCCTGCAGGGGGAAGTGACCGCTCCCGATCCGGCTCAGGATTTCATCTGGTGTGTCCTCCGGCCCGTTGGCGAACGGGGTGAAGCTGGCATGGGATGACCGTGTAAATGTCATTAGGTTTTTAAACTTCCCTAGCACCTCTGGTCTTACTTGGGTTACTGACCCAATACCTAAAAGCTTATATTTTATATACTGAAAAATACACTGCAGGAGGTGTATGCTTTTCAAACACTGACTTAAATTGGACATCATTTTAACATTTGCTGCCTTATTGTGACCACAATATCCTTGCGTGATGTTTCGTCAAATTCAAAACCGAGACGTTTTCTTTTGTGGTTTTTTTTTTCCCCTCTTCATTTATTACAGAGAACATAATATCCTATACTGATTCAAGAACCTTCCTCAAATGTACAGCAGCAGTAACTCTATTGGGATCAGAACAGTCACTTCTTGTCAAGTCTCTTAACCAACATAACATCTGTACCCCTCATTCCAGATCATTTGATTTATAGACGAATATACGGATATTACTCACCCAGCTAGCATGGTATACAACAGGACCCCCAGACTCCAAACATCACAGCCCTCGTCGTATCCCTGACGCTTCAGTACCTGGACAGAATGGCGAAAGCAATATTCAGGCTCCTGAGTGGATCAGCTGGAAAAGGGGCTCACCTGAATGCTGGCTGAGTTAAAATCCAAACACTGTCCAATCCACTGCAGAATTTCTCCTCTTAGAATGGGAAATTGTTCTCATTTTATTAACTTTAATCACTGTTGGTGACAAGAGGATTTTATAAAAAGTCGTTCTGTTAAGAGGTCCAGGTGCGCAAACAACGCAAAACTGATAGGCGAGCTCTGGCCAAAATTTTTTACCACTGATGATATCGGTGAAGGGGAGTGATTTTATGATTTTATGAATAATATTACAAAATCATTCCATCTACACACGCCTAACCAGATACATAGTTGCTCTCATTGGTCAACTAAAAGCACATTTTAGGGAAAAAAAAGAACATTTCCAAGAAGTGCTTAGTAATGAACAACTCATTTTTGGGGGGAAATTTATGCTCTCAAGCTGCAAGTAAATATACAACAAACAAACAGAAAGATAAATAAGACCACAGCGCAGCTCGAGCCCTCCAGCTAGCTAAACCCGCAGCCGGGTGCTACCTTGCGGTTAGCTATCAAAGAGCAGATTCAGTTCTGTGTTCCACAGAAACAGGCACCCACCTCTGGGGCCACAAAATTGGCGGTGTAGCAGGGCGTCATGAGAAGCCCGTTCTCCGCCCGCAGCTGCTTGGCAAAGCCAAAGTCACAGATACGGATGGACTCTGGGTTTCCCGACTCATCTACGTACAGGATGTTGCTGGGCTTTAGGTCCCGGTGGACTACCTGGAAGACGCAGAGAGACACAGGCAGAGGAAACACGCAGATGAGAGCGGGAGACCTCAGATGTTTCACTCCAGCCTAATTGGTGTAAGAGTTACAGGATATATTCAACATTCTAATAGTAATACCAGTATACCTTCGTTTTCTTCAGCACCAGAAACGACAATCTCCAAACGAACATCATGAGAAAGAAATAAAGAAAAGGGGGAAGAAATTGTCCTGCCTCATTCAGTCCAGCAGAGGGAGCGTAGAGTAGTTTGTGCAAGCGAAATAAACCCCTATAACACACCAGCAGGTTTCTTACCCCCTGTGAGTGTAAATATTCGACAGTCTTGGTGATGGTATAGAGAACGGCGCTGGCCTCGCGCTCTGAGAAGAACTTCTGTTTTAGGATCCGATCCAGCAGCTCTCCGCCACGCATGAGCTCTGTGACCAGGTACACCTGCTTCCCGTTGTCATACACCTGGGGGCGTCGGCGGGCTGGGTTAATTTCTCATCAACACAGGGCCGTCCCACGGCTAACGATGATGATGATGATGTAGCTTGCCGGTAACCTAGTGCTTCTATCGAGCCACAGAGCAGACATTTCTAATAGACTGTAACCCAAGCAACATGAATCGGAGACCTAAGTGGGTCACATGACAGCATCAATCTGCTTGTACAACGCATGTTACATGTGGTTTCTAAGCGGAATGCAGGTCCCCCGGCCACTTCCAATGACGTAGCTAAACAGGAATATAAATATAGAAGGCAGCTGGGTTAGAAGCAGTCTGAGACAGCAGTCTGGGCAGCTAATGGAATGAACAGAATCAAGCCAAGCAGACTGATCACGGACATGTCAGGGGTTAGTTTAGTTTACTTTTGTTTTTGCAATTAGAGATTCATATGCGACTATTGCATTACAATACAGGATAAACAGGATTTTACAGGGGTGGCATGAACTCACGTCCTTTAGGGTGATGATGTTGGGGTGTTGACCGTATCTCAGAAGAATCTCGATCTCCTCAGTTGGGTCAGTTTTACTCTTGTCAATCACCTGCCAGAGATGCGAGATCCAGTCAGTAATGTTGTCTCCAAAGGCTGACAAATACAAAGTGGACCTCGCCTGCCTCACCCCCCCCCTCCCTCCCCGCACACACATCATCCCTGCAGACTTGAAAGGAAGCGGTTTAAACACTAGGCCGTGTACTCTGTGTTGGTGGCCAGGAGAGAGAGAGAGAGAGAGAGGTGAGGTGAGGGGTTGACTCCTACCTTAGCTGCGTACTCCGTGTTGGTTGCTTTGTGCACACAGCGCTTGCAGACAGAATAGGAACCCATGCCAATGTCCTCCTTCACCACATAGCCATCACTGAACAGGATGTTCTTCCCATGTAGTTGCTACACAATACAGTGTACGAGAATCTGATTACCAGCAGAAAGTTTGTTTCAACGCATACACAACACAACAAGGGGAGTGGGAAGATGCGCAAAGACACAGCTCACACTACGTAAAGGACTTTGGGATGGGTTTATGTAACAAACGATCCGTAGAGTAGAATAAAGCGTGAATGCTTTGATGATGATGGTTAATACCGCCTATGCTACTAAAACCGCTCATTCAGCTATCGGTTGGATAATGGGGCAGGACTGGGAACCAACCTGCACCACGGGGTGAGTGGCAGGCTGCGGCGGCTCCACGGCCCCCTTCTCTTCCAGCATCGCCGTGGCGACGAAGCTGAATCCGCGGAACAGCTGGTGAGCGCCAGCACTTGGAGGTACACCGGGGGAGTCTGGGAGGCAGCGGGGAAAGAACGATGAAGGACCAGGCTGTCCCGAGGCACTGAAAAGCTGGGTAAGGAGGGAACTGCCAAGGGTTGGTACTACGACCTCGTCACAAGCTTTAAAAGAGCTTCGGAGATTTACAGAAGAAAGAGCAGCGAAAACTCGGGAAAAACCGGCCTGATGGTTATGTAGGGGAAGCCATTCCTATAAAAAGCATCTCCGAAATGGTCAGATGAAATGCACCTCTAATAATTACAAAGGGTTAATCTTGGTGCTAAGCCTACACAGCATGTCAACACCAACCCTACTGTAAAACATGACTGTGAAAGCACTATGCTATGGAGATTATTCAGGAAGGCTTATCAGAAATGAAGGTGGGGGGGCCAGGGGGTAGTCTCAGCAGGGTGAGTTCAGGCAAATCCTACTGAAAGGGTCGGACTCGGCTAAAGACAGAAGAAGCAGGATAGTGATCTGAAGCACAAGGCTAAAGCTACACTGGTGTTACATTGGACTGGTTTTGGAATGACACGGTTATTTCCTCTGACAGAAAATCTATACAGAAACATTAAAACTGCAGTCCATAAGCAATTCCCCCACCCACCTGGAGAAAGGTCAAACAATGCTCCTGTCTGTATGCTAAGTTGGTGGAGACTAGAGATGGTTTAACCAAATTTTCAGTTTAGATTTATTTTTATTTTTTATGACAAAAAGCAGAACCAAACTTGAAGCCTTGAGTGTAAAATTTTAATTAAATTGAGGTAAATGGCAGTGCCAACTCAAGCCTCACTCAAATTAGTGCCATTTTGCAGTATTTTTAAATAAATGCAGCATAATGTTTAAAGAAAAACTTTAAAATCAGCTAAAAAGGCGAAACATAATGAAAGTCTAATGTTACAAACAACCAAGAAAACATTAAATTTCTAAGCTGTAATGCATTTAATGAATAAATTAGCGAATCATTAATTTAATTTAACAAATATTTATGCAATGTCAACGCAAGAAAAACTGATCCGCCTTTTTATGGGCAGACACGATGTAGTCGGAACATAACCAGAAGTGACTTGCATATTTGTGACATCAAAAAAAATTCATTCAATTTTTATTATACTTATGCAGTCACATATTAAAACCATTGTGACATCTCTTTTGATCGCAGCAGATCGTCACGAAATGTGAAATGCAAGTGAGTGACCCGTTAACTATTGTTGCATTTGCAATTATTGTTATTTAATTATAAATACAAAACATTTTTGTAGCCTTACATACTGCCAACTTCAGAAAAAACACCAACAGGCCTATAATAAAACACTTTAGAGATCTACTGATAGTATCCAGTGTTTTCTCAGCAATTGTTGCTATAAACATGTAAATAATATATATTTTCTTCAGTTTTTAAAAACGAACACAGTGTTTTAGAAGTAAAACGTAATTTAAATACTGAAATTCCTAAAACCGCACACCTGTATATATAATACATATATGACTAAGATAATTACTTCTTTTTCATTACAGTTTTTGCTGACATTTATCTTATCTCACCCTAAGAAGTTGTCTGCTTGTGCATTCCAGATTCGGGGGGGGGGGGAGATAACAAATGTTGTTAAGAAAAGTCAAATTTAATTCAACAAAATGGTCCAACATAGGAAGAGTCCGAATAAAAGGTAGGCACACACAGCCACTGAACTGCACACACTCACACAGATCATAATAAAAATAACTTCTCCGCTCCTTCCTCCTTTCCCAGTAACCGACCCCTGACCCCTGACCCCTGACCACTAACCTTTTGGGGTACGGGAGGTGAACTCCGGGTCAAAGTAGAAGGTGTCGTCGGGGCGGGCTACCGCCGGCTTGAACGGGGGCTTGATCTCCCGTCGGAAGAGTTTCTGAAACGGAGACCAAAACATCGGCCGAGGTCCACGTCGCCTTGACGACGGCGGAATCTCGAATGACCGACACCCTTTCCCGTTTTCCCAAACGGCGTGCGCGGTTGGCCAGCCACTTACGTTCCAGTCTATGGTGGAGAAGAATGAGTGCCGCTTGATCTCCTCAGCCCCGTCAGCGCCAGACCCTTTTGGGGGGAAACGACACACTGTTACACTGTGTCAGTGTAACATCTCCTCGTTTCAGCCTGACCGCACCGCCTACGCTCACTGCCTTTCAATCTGCAATTAATGAAAGCCTTATTCTTGCTCACCTCTCAATTAATTCTAGGAGACCCAATTACAAACTGCAACAGCATTTAGACATCCAAGTAATCTAACTTCAACCGACAGATTAAGTAAGTGCAGATCTTTATGTCAACAGGTTAGTTCATTTGTAGTCGATATTCGGTAATTATACAATGTATACAGCATATATTTAACAAACTAACCCCAAAGTCCTCCCAGCCTACACCTCAAGTGTGGTATCTAGTTAGGTACAGTGTGGTACTGCATCTCACCTAGACGGTTTGCTGGGTTCCTCTTGAAAAGAGCTCTCAAAAGGGACTGTGCCTCGGTACTGAGGAACTGGGGCATCCCTAGTTTGGCCCTAGGTAGAAAGGAAAAACATTTTTAACTGTCCTTACTCTCAAAACCAAAAGTCGTTTTTTGCCTCCTGTGTGGCACAGTTGATAATTGTGAGCACAGACTCAGGACCGTGAGCCGGAGTACAGACTGAGCCCTACGAACTGGTTCACCGGAGCATGCCGGTCCACCAGCCGGATGTAACCAGGAGAGCACTTTTGCCAGAGCTCTTCCTGAGCAGTGGTGGTTAAACCGGCTCACCGCGATCAGGCTTCTGGACCACCGAGAAGGATGCACCTCTCAGGCAGAAAGAGCAGCCGGCAATGTGGGGAGAGGGACGGTGGCCCGAAGGTGCCAAACCGTACCTCCTCAGCCTCCCCGCATATAACGGTGGGAGTCATAACGACGAGCCGAGATTCATTTAAACACAATCGCGCTGAATCGTGTTGCACAATTTGGGGAGGGAAGTCACAAAAAAAATGCTCTATTCAAAATAAAAAAAACCTAATCAATAAAAGAAAACTCTTTGTGGTAGCTCTAAGACATAATGGTTGAGGCTTCACAACAGTTGCGGGTCATTCTGAATAACAGTGTCCGCTGAGCAAGGAAAACATAATAGCATCATCTCCATCATTATCCTTTATCCCCATTGTTATAGCATCATCTCCATCGCGTATTCCTTTATGCCATCTCCTCCAGGACATTGTATTCCCTCCTTTTGTCCCCATAAATGCTGCAGCACTTTCCCCATGCAGCCTCACTACAGAACACAAACAGGGAGAACTAATACCTCCACCGTCAGTCATCTTTTCCATGCAGTCTTATCAGATGAGCTATTTTCTGTGTTTATCGCACAGGATTTTAAAGGCGCACAAAGGCCTGAAGACAAGTTTGACCGCGTCACCCCTTACTTGAGAATAAGATTCATGGTTTCTTTCCGGTCCTTTCCTTGGAAGGGAAGTGACCCAGTGAGCATCTCAAACTGTGAAAAGACACACGCATAAAATTGAGCAACACACCATTTCACAGTCCAGCATTACAGACAGGTTACAGCAAAAGCTGGGTCTTGGCTGCAGCTTTGTCATCAAGTCAAAATAAACCACATTTAAACTAATGCATTCTGCCCTGTATTACATCCGCAACAGTCCGCAACCCTTTGTACTCAATAGGGACAGGAGAAATAAGCCATTCACTATGTGTTATGGACAGGGCAATGAGAGTACCATCAATACACCGAATGACCACCAGTCGGCGCTGTGGATGTGGCCCTGCCGATTGACCACCTCGGGAGCCATGTACTCCACCGTGCCGCAGAAGGAGAACGCCTTCCTCTCATGGTCGATCGCCTCCTTGCACAGGCCGAAATCTGCACGCAGAATTTTTTATGGTCAGGAAACTAAGGGGGGGCACCTACATATTCATGCCTGCTCGTAACATACGGGAAGAGCAAACACGTGAAATATGTATAAACACAGAAAACGGGTAATTCGCAAGCACGCAAGACATGGTTAGATCTTACAAATGTAATCCACACAGACGCCCAAGAAAGATCAAAAGCACTGATACACAAATCAAATGCATGCAAAGTGGAGTGTCCAAACATAATTAATAAAAATAAAAAAAACATACAGGCACAAACTTGTACATAAAGCCTTTTAGATTAGCGTCGCTAAATCTACTCTGGAATATACAATTCTATTGGTAAACCCTCAAGGTCACCTTTGATAAGAGCCACAGCCCAAAGGATAAACAATGGTTACAGCATAAGAGCTGAAATGATTAACTTTGGTCCATATACTGAACTAGAACCGATAAGACCGCGCGAGGTGACTAAACAATGACAAATGGTCATAAAAAAAAAAACATTGGAAACGGCATATCTATAATGAGCGAGTCCGTTTCCGTGTGTGTGTGTATGATGCTGGGGGCCAGAGCAATCAGTGCTCTCTCTTACCTGTGAGTTTAATGTGCCCTTCCTCATCCAACAGAATACTGCAACACAACAAAGACTCAGCATCAGGCGGTGGTTAACAAACATAGCAGGATTACCAGATACAGATTCAACAAATCAGGATGTTGAACACACTTAGCTTAGCATAAAGGCCACTCCCTCAACTCATACAAGCATCATGAATGAATTTGGCATGACCGCAAACTCAGTGTAACTGTGCTTTACACTATAACACAGGGGCGAACAGTGTGCATATTCAAATTCATTCTTTTGAGAGAGGTGGCTAGTGACACTGTTGGTAGTTACTTCTCTGGCTTGAGATCTCTGTAGATGATTCCCAGACCGTGCAGGTGGTCCAGACCCAACGCAAGCTCTGCAAGGTAGAACTTCACGTCCTCCTCTGTGAACATCACCTGTGTTTTGGGGAAGGGGAAGATGGACTGAAATAATCCTGGGACAAATTTTAGACGGGTCTGTTTCCAATTCAGATCTGAGGGTCTGTAATTTGAACAGACAGCCCATACCTCCTTGGACAGCCTGGTGAACAGGTCCCCTCCTCTGAGGAAGTCGAGAATAAGGTATAACTTGCCCTCCGTTTGGAAAGCTGAAGATAAGCACATACATACACATGAAACAACGTTGTTCAGAATGGATGGAATCTGCAGTTAAATGCAGACAAATAAAAATGTGCACTTTTATTTCACACAATGTCTCCGGGCTAGACAAGCCAAAGACCTTCCTGTATCCTAAAACCTCTCATTCTGCACACCAATATCCTCCCACGTCTGGCATATCGGTACTAACCTTCGCTACACTGTGTCCAGTTACAGTTCAGAAGAAAACGAGGGAGACCGTCCGCTCGAATTGTAAGTAAAAACCAGCTCATTCATTGTGCCATGGCCGGACAGATAACATATTTGACCCTGCAGGCACATACACTCACCGTAGTGGAGTTTAACAACAAATGGATGATTGACGTCTGCCAGGATGTCCCTCTCCATTTTGGTTCGGACCCGGTCTCTCACTGGAGAAAGGAACAACAGTTAGGGATGGCCAACATCCCAGTGACTGAGGAGAACCTGAAAGTCCAAACTGAATAACAAAAAGACTAGTACACGTCGAGTGGGGTCAATGTTAGAGAAATGCATAATAAAAGCCTCTTGTATATAATATCAATCACTAAACAGTAAAAATAGCCGTAAAGCAGCATAATAATTAAGAACTAAGACAGTTGCTATGGAAACCTTGTGTAATGTCTATCTATTGGGACGACAACTACTATTAAATTTTATGCAATTCAGAAGTTACATTTGAGCTGAATATGAACAGTAAGATACTACACCAAATTTTTACACCCCCCCCCCCCCCCCCATTTTTTAAAATAAATCACATCGGTGTGAAACACCTTTTCAGTGACCAACAATGTTTTTGTTATAGACTGCATTACTGTTTGAAGTGTTGACAGCAGTGTGAGGTGAAGGTGGGGGCGATGGTAGGGTGTGAAAGGGGGGAAACCACAGAGATGATATACAGGGAGGGAGCTTATACAGGTCTATACTGAGAGGGAACAGAGTACCCACAAACAAACTTATCTTCCGTTCTCATGCCTGCCCAGGGCCTACTACGCTAGCAGAAAAACAAGACGTTGTAGAAAAGATACCCCCCCGTCCTCGAAAAACCAGAGCGGTCACATCCGTCGTACCGCGCCCGTTGTTGCGACAGTTCAGTCAGGGGTGGGGAGGGCCGTTGTAGAGGGTTAGCGAAATGGTGGCAAAAACACGGCGTTTCATTACCCTTCAATGTGGCCTTCTTCAGCACTTTCATGGCGTACAGCTGGTTTCGGTCAGGAAGGGTGGTCTTCCGTACCAGGAATACCTGCAAGAGACCGACAGAAGCATCCAGCTGCAGCGGAGAGACCTTTCAGGAGGGAAAAGGGCGGTTCCCTTGGCAACGTCACTGCGTGCCAGCGGGTCACCTAGGCCGTCCCTAGGAAGCTTCGCTGCATCACGTCTACGGGAAAGCGTTTTACAGCGAGGAAGTGAGGATGACATCACTCTGGTAAACTCACACATCTGTGCCGTCCCTTTTTGTCGTACGTCACGTGGTACTTTGCTTCCTCTGTGTAAATCACACCCCTTGCAGCTGGACTGCAGGGCTTTGCAAACGGAACAAATGACTCGCTTTTCGTTGTGGCGTGCACCAGGAGCAAAACAGATCGTAAAAATGTAATCAAGACTGACATTTAGGACTGAAGTGCATCCGCAGAGGGGACACTAGCAGGTATCACTCAAAACAAGAGAACGCAAAGAGACAAATTAGAAAATTTGAGATAAGAAATTGGGTCTAGGGGACTGCTAATTAACCGAATGATAAACTGCTTGAGGAAACATGCTGGGAGTAACAGCAGGGGACCAACATGTTATTAACATTAAAGGTGCAGGAGGTGCAGGGTGCTAAAGCTTCTAGTCATACGGACATCCAAAAAAATCTAAAGGATCGTTTGCTTTGGCTGACACAGCACAGCAGGTCTTTGAGACCAAGCAAATCCACTTATTTTAACACTGCATCTCGTCGGTGCATCGGGGATAGAGATGAAGCTTTCACAGTACCCCTGTATGTGCAAAACCGTAGCAAGAGGAAAAAGAGAATAAACAAAGTTGTGGGGAGAGCGTTACCCAGCAAGCAATTTTACACAGTCTGTAAAATCCAATGCTCTGAGCACTCATGAAGACCAGTTTACAAGACCTCAACCTTCATGTGCTGCGCTTGTACACCTCCACAAACTGTGGGCTCCAGAGGAAGATTAACTCCACGGCGGTGATGACGCAGACTGGTCGGGGCCCTGCGAATGGCCTTGAGGTTGTGCCAACGCCCAGGCTTTGCGCTTGGGGAAGCCCTGCTCACGTTCCGCGCACCGCGCACCTTACCTTGCCGAAGGAGCCCTGGCCCAGCACCTTGAGCAGCTGGAACTGCGAAGCGTCAGCTTTGTCCGAGCCCTCCTTGACCACGTTCGTGATGTTGATCTCCTTGATGACGCCATCGTCCTGACGGGAGGGAGAGACTCCTTCATGTTGGGCAGTCTTACATACAGATGAGCCGGTGACGCTCCATTTGGGTGGGACCGAGTGACCGGGACATAGCATAGCTTCTAAACTGACCGTAGGGCGGCGGGTGATCGTGAAGTGGCCAATGCCAAACCACCCCCCTCGCAAAGTTCCTCTATGGAAAAATCAATCTTAACATCGACCATTAAACAGATGGCTACGATGAGCACCCCACCCCCATTTCACATGAGGTTGTTTGTATTAGACAGGAGTGGAACATCTGACGGGCATTAGAAAACTATTTATTTATTTATGTTCTAAACTACATATGTTTAATTCATACAGAAAAAACTCAGACTATTGAACCGACAGATAAACAATCGCTTCTAAATGTGAAACAAGATCAATGCAAGGATACAGGATAATATAAAGGGTACGTGCAGTCCCTGCAAAAACAAAGGTTGCAGGATGCAGCAGCATCCCAGTAGGGATTTCTCCCCGGACTAAATGGATAGATGGAGATGGATATGGTGCACCCGCACCCACCCCTCTAGCAGGGCAGGTTACAGCCGTACACAGAGAATCGGTAGGGAGTGCAAGCTGAAAATGGGAACCAAGCCCAAAAGTGAGGAGTCCCACTGTAAGGGCTGGGGCAAAGGAAATGGTTTTAGTGCAGCTGTGCACTGTAACTCAAGAGCTTCCTGATGCAAAAAGCAGACGCAACAAGGTTTCTCTTTACACGGTGACAAACAACTCTGCGTGCACACAGACATGCCCTTCTACAGATCTGCATGGCCACACATCTGAACATTATTCCCCAGATACCGGGGCACTCTACACTGAGTGAGAAGAAAACTAAATGGTTACAGTTACCAACCCTAAGATAAAAACCGTATTCATGAGGTAGGGCTTGAGGTGATGGACAGATGGTAAACCCAATAATGTTGCAGAAGAGCAGCAGTCCATCTACTGAAATCAATATTTACTTATACAAAATGCCTTTGTGAAAATAACATTAAATCAATGAATTACTGGTCACAGTAAGAAAATACTGTTCAATCCTAAGACCAATACAAATATAGGCTTGTGTCGAGTGGCTGGTTAAGAGGGCAGCCAACTGAGGTTTGCATGAACGCAACAGTAAAATCTTACTTACATCACCTTTTCTCTCTATGGCGCCACTTAGACAGTGTCGAGGACGGGAGACCTTCTTTGAGGCAGACTGGTCCATGAAGCCCCAGGGAGCCGACTGTCCCTTGCCCACCCTGCCCCTAGCAGAGCGGGCTTTATTTCCACATTCATTCATTCATTCATTCATTCATTCATTCATTATTTTCATTTCCACATTTGTAACCGCATTCATTCATTCTTTTATT
>JAOVYW010012755.1:2190-13048 GCA_025775045.1 Hiodon tergisus | reverse complement strand
GTATTGGTGTTCCCAGGCATTGGCATTGCCCAGGAGATGTTGGCCGCATGCTCCTTGGCATTATGGGTATTGGTGTTCCCAGGCATTGGCATTGCCCAGGAGATGTTGGCCGCATGCTCCTTGGCATTATGGGTATTGGTGTTCCCAGGCATTGGCATTGCCCAGGAGATGTTGGCCGCATGCTCCTTGGCATTATGGGTATTGGTGTTGCCAGGCATTGGCATTGCCCAGGAGATGTTGGCCACGTGCTCTTTGGCATTATGGGTATTGGTGGTCCCAGACATTCACATTGCCCAGGAGATGTTGGCCGCATGCTCCTTGGCATTATGGGAATTGGTGTTCCCAGACATTCACATTGCCCAGGAGATGTTGGCCGCATGCTCCTTGGCATTATGGGAATTGGTGTTCCCAGACATTCACATTGCCCAGGAGATGTTGGCCGCATGCTCCTTGGCCTTCATCCTCAGCACCGCAATGCTGGAGGACCTCCTCTCCAGCTCAGGCTTGGCCTCGAAGGCATGTCCATTCGGCCCGGGGCTCAGGAGCGAGTCGGGGAAGAAGTTGTTGAGTGAGACGTGGCCAAACTGGTTCTGTTGGTTAGGGAACCCCACGTAGCCATGATCGCTGCGGGGGGAGTGAGGGTAAGCTGTGACGCAGGGGGAGGAGCCTCGTGGGATCATGCAAGGGGAGACCACAGAGCCATTGGCCGCTGGGCCCGACCACATGTTGTTGGGGATCTGTGGGAAACAAACGCCACGTCTTGTTAGGATGAGGACCTAAAGACTCAGAAGTGGGCTTTACAGTTTTGGTCTCCGATAGACCCCAAAAGAAAGAAGAATGTATCAGTTAAACTGAATTAATTCAATATAAATGATTGGTTTGACAGAAACACATGGCACAGACATGAAACTATTTGGTATTCCCACATCAGCCACTAGCTGCTTTTACTTTACAGATGACGTCAGACAGCATACTGAATGTTACCACCAACCAAAAGTAAACACCAAGCAAATGTAAACAGAGCCAACTATTGCTTTATTTTAAACGTTGTTTGCATTTTTATATATTTCAAGATTATAATCTTGGAAAAATACAATCCACAAACAAAGAATTTATGAATATTTGGTTAAAAAAATCTTTTTTTCATTTTGAACATAATAGCGATTTAGCATGGCAGTAAAAAACGGGGAAGTAACCATATAGTTCTGACTCTTTGTACATTAGCTCAATATCCAGAGTAAACTGGGTTAACTTTCGATTAAGAGATAGGGCTCTATTTGAGTGTTTGTATGAGAAACATATGGGAAGGAATCAAAAATGTAAAACAAAATTTGTGCATGGATGTTGGCCAAGCCATAGAGGCTAAATGGTAGTGGGATCATCAGACCCCTTTCCGTTAGCGGTCCCATGTGAGTGTGTCCACATAGGTTTCCCATTCTCTGTTGCCTGATGTGACACGCAACAGGCTTCCCTGTTCCCATAGCGACAGATAGACGTTTATAATATAGACATTACAAACATTAATGTTATCCTTGTTTGCCTAAAACCTAATTAGATTATAAAAAGTAATCGTGTCATTGTGAACATGTGTAAAAAAAAGTGCCTTAAGTGGACACTAATCATTACTGACACACAATGTAACACTATTGAGCTAGGGCAGGATTGTCAATACGAGGTAAACAGGATACAACTACACAAAATAAGCTAAATGCATTTAATCAACTGCAGCAGTGTGTGAATATCAACCTGCATCTTCCATACTCACTAAAGCCGAAAACAGTGGAAGAATGGAGAGAGACCTACGTTCAACTTTTAAAACCATTTGAAATTATTTATCATTTAAAATAAATATAAATGCCATTGTGTTACATGTTTACTTTATCCCCCCTGACATTTAGATCGGAGAAAGGAAAACCAGAGGTCATGGGGTCTTACACCAGCAATTTGGTTTGTGAAATGTAGATTTTATATCATTTTTGCCCCAAATACTTTCACAATAACTATTTTAAAAACATACATTATTCAAAGAAAAATTAGATGGGTACATAAAACATTGTAATATTAAAATTATTTAGAATTGGATAAAACTTTCTCTAAGTAAAAAAATCCTGTATTGGTTGATATTACAATGAATTGGTTAAACTAAAAACGTTTGTTTACATTTTAAAACTCCGTTAATAAATTTAAAGCAAAACGAAATAGTAAATTAATGTAAACCCCATTAAAATATATTTATGGAAAATACCTGAATTTCATGCACAACACCACTCACCTGTGAATAATTGTCACCCCGGGGTAACACGGATATGTCGTATGTCGCCGCGAAGTGGTTTTTAGCTTGTTGAATCTGACCATAGCGTTCTCTTTTTCTCCACTTCGCTCGTCTGTTCTGGAACCACACCTAAAAATGTGAAAATACGGGCCCTTATAACTACCACAATAAAATATATTAGTCACAGACACATCTTATTCATAACTTCATAATCTAATAAAAATATATAAATCCGACAAAAACATATTAAAAAAAAACAGATAATGAAGATTAAACTGAGGAGTTTACATGAAAATTCCGCTATCAACTGTGCTACGATTCAATCCAGCGACATTTTACTTTATCTAAATTAAGAAATATAGCTTGTAAGTTTGTGTCCTTTTCAATGTTTTTTTCTTTAACCTCAGCGATGGATGATTTAAAAAAAAAAAGAATTATAAAGTATTAATTATTATTCAAGAAAAGTGGCTTCGTAAATCAAAGTTAAAGACCTTATAAGGCATTTGGACTTTTTGTCAATTTAGATTATGACAGTAATCGGGGAGTGTTGATAACTTCTTTCCTATTTTCTAAATAATGAATGGCTGATGTTCTATAGATTACTTTTCAACCACTTTAAAATAGTGTAAGATATTAATATCATTTTGGAAATTATTTGATGAAAAACCTCTTTTGTTGGAAATATCTACTTTGTACATAAATACCAGCCCATAATTCTGCTACACAACTTTTGTATTTCGGTCTTCATTTTACATCAGAAAACATGATCTGAACATAAAAACTGTTCAAAGCTTAAAGCATAAAGACGTTTGGTTCTGATTCAGCGAAATTGCAATACTTAATCAGTAAATATGAAAGAAAATCGGCATTTCAGTTTTACTAACGGTAAAAGTCATTAGGTAAATCCCATTTTAAACAACACATCTGAGTAAGAACCCAAATATACCTGTACTCGAGCTTCTGTAAGTTCTGTTCTCATCGCCAGCTGCTCTCTCACGTAAACATCTGGATAATGGGTTTTTTGGAAAACTTTCTCCAGCTCCTCTAGTTGTATACTCGTGAAGGTTGTTCGGTGACGTCTCTTCTTGCTGCTGGACACGTTGCTGTCACATTTGTCCCCAATGTCGTCCAGGTCGGTTTTCTCCTGACCTGTTGTCACCGGAGAAGTTCTCAGATTGCAGCAATTCTCCATCGACCTTCCAAGATCCGCGTGCAAATCGTCCTCCTCTGATTTTTGAGCGCCGTAATTCGCTTCTCGATTTATAAATGAAAATAATACAACAATGTAAATAAGAGTAAGAGTTTTTTTTATTTTTAATTGGTATCAATGCTGACAAATATCTAGTTTGCACAGTTCGATTTGCAATGCAAATAAACAAATACACAATCAAATGAATTAATAAATAAAAATAGAATTCCCCCTTTATAATGAATCTTAATTTGAAACGGCTAATTAACGTTTATCTTAATAAAGTTGATTGAATTACTTATCTTTTCAATACGTCAATGGGGCCTATTTATTTACTTACTACTTTTGGTTTTTTTTATGGATTTATTTGATGGCCTGCGTTAACTTTACTTAACTTTATTAAGGGTTTTAAATGATAAAAACTTTTTAGGTTTTACGGTATAAAAAAAAAAAAACTTTCATGTTGTCATTAATCATATCAACGCATTTTGTTCAACATATACCTCGAAACAGCAGCATTTCACATAGTCAATCGTAAAAATAAGTTTTGAAGAAAAAAAAAAGTTCTGTTAATAAGCGTTCAGTTAATATTTAGCTGCCCTTTACTAGCAATCCACAAAACCAACAATGACAATATAAAAATGATCCAATATATTTCAAATGGCCCTGGTTATCAGAGTTCGCATGAGTTTCAGAACATTTTGCTCACCATTTTGGTCCTCACAAGGGGATGTTCGGTCCAGTCTTGCGTGATGATCTCCGTTTTGGAGATTGAAGGCCTGGGCACACTTAGGCGAGGTCTTGTTGTAGTATTGCACATTATCGAGGCTCTCCATGACCTGGTCCAGCGAGCCGCTAGATCCCATATAGTAATCACCTCCCTTGATTTCTTGGCTCTTCATAGAAAACTTCTCGGTCATGTATTCCATCATCATCTGCAGGCCCGCAGCGTTACTTTGGAGCATACAGATTTCAGTGGGTGAGGCTTCCAGAGGAACGATTCTATAGATATACAGTGTGTATTTTTTGCAGATGCTTTAATTTGTCTTGTTTTAAATAAATCCGAGGCCGCTTCTTATATCCCGGAGCTCAGTGGATTCCTTGAGGTAGCCACCCAACTTATGAATACGAAGTAGTTTGAACTCCTCCCAGATACCTCATCCAAACTAAACAAGATGTAAGTGATATTGGACCGCCTGGAAACAGCCTAGAAGACAACAAATATATTCACTTTCATTTAAACACATGTTCTGACATCCATTCGTAAAGTTGCTTGCAAGGGTTTAATAAGTACAACGTTTTAAGCGCGTGAAGAGCAGTTTAATGAAACCTGTTGGCCTCCTTCGTGCACGCATTGATTTTATTTTGAAAAGGTAATAACCGCTATTTCAGTGAACATTAACGTCACGTAAGGTTGTTAAGGACAAAACTGAATCTTTGCTCAGGATTTTGGTGTCTTTTACTATTTTCTTAGTGATATAAATTATTATTGATTAATTACTTCCATGAATATTGAATATTTAACCATTTAAAATATTTCAAATTGAAGTAATTCTGGCCGACAATTATATTGGAACTTAAACTGTACTTGATGGGGGGTATTTATTAATAAACATGAATGTCCAACGTGTTCACTTTCTATTCATTGCAGTTGCACTTTTTGATGCGTCGCCTGATGCGAAATAGTCGAGAAAGAAGAAACATAAATAAAAAGAGAACCAAAATAGATGTTGGTTCAGTTGGTCAAAGTTAAATAGCCAATGGCATGAGTGTTCCGTATTTAAATGTGCAATGCCGTTACTTAAATTTAATAAAAGATTAAGCGCTAGTTTGGGTGTTTTTAATGACCACGGGTTTGGAGGACGGGGTCAAACTGACTCGTTTATACACGGCGTTTAGCAACAAAAAATGTCCTGCAGGGATATACAAATATCGTGATCCATGAGTATGAAGATGTCAATTATCAGGTGATTTTTAGAGAGCGGAAAAGCATTATAATATCAGTTATGCTAAATAAATGATTCGGGAATAATTCTGGAGGTATTATGGCTGAAGTTCCAACCATAATTGTTGAAAGATTAATTTAAACTAGTAGTTAACACTCAAGACTTTTCCTTTATAAAATCTAATACTTTCTAATTGACCACAAAATGACGATACTCTAAAAGAAAAACCGTTAAGTACATTTCATACGATATAAAATTTTACAATTTATACGACTTTTTCTTATTATTATATTTTTCAGTTAGACTGCAAAATATATTTTGAATTACACCTGTGTATTTAGTAACATAATGTAACTTGATGTAGGTTACATTGACTCTTTTGAAAATATTAAGTTAATGAAGTTAAGTTTAGCTAGTACATTATTATTCTAGAAAAAACACATTATTGATGATACGAAATCACGTATCTTTTTATAATGTGAATATTGCCAAACAAAAGCTAATTAAATACACAAGTGTCCGAATTTAACGAATAAAATATTCGGCGTCTTTCTTGTTCTCAACCTCCCGTTCGATTCTAATCCATTGTAACATAATCGTATCCATCACTGGGTACGGTAAATATATAGGCTACAAAATTTGTTTTCTATACTACGCATACTCTTCCCAATCAATTTCATACCCAAATTCAGTAAATTAGAAATAAATGTTATGAAGATCAGAAACAGCAAATAGTTTTCCTTCTTGTTTTCAGTGGATTTAAATTCTCTCAGTAATTGTCACTAGGGCAAGATAGCTCAGTTTTGTATTGCACTTTAACCCCTAATCTGCAGCACCGTTCCTACGTCGCTCTGGATAAGAGCGTCTGCTAAATGCCAAAAATGTAAAAAGTGATGTAAATGTGAAATGTAAATGTAAAATGTAAATGTAAAAAGTGATGTAAATGTAAAATTACCTATGCATATATTTACGGCTTGAAGATTAGCCATAAATTAGATGTATTTTCTTGTAGATGCTGGGATGATTAAGAAAATCAAACTGAATTAAATTCAATTTTGGTTATAACTAAATTAGTATTAAAAAATAAAAACGAATGAACTTTAGTATTTAGTTCATAAAGGACTTTGTAATAATAGAGCTTTTAATTATCAGAACTATTATATAATGAGCCAGCACAACTATAAACCGTTGCTATGCTACTGTAGCTAAAACACACAAGACAATGGCAGAATAATATACAGTAACAGACTTCATGCAATTCCTGGCTGGGAGCCATTCTTCAGTCTCAGGGATTTGTTTTTAAATTCATTAGATTTTTATTGTTTTGGACAAGACATCTTTACATAACTTCAACCTATATTACAGCAGCAACTAGCACTGAAATTATTGCAATACAACGTTTGGGAATTTACTTTACTCCCAATATAAATAAACAGAAGTGACCAACATAAATTGCAACACAAATGAAATACAATCCTAATCGTGTTTATAAAGAAGTGAGAGTCTCTTACATTTAGTCATGTTCTGTTTTATTAACTTGAAATGAAAATTTTCATGTCAGATATTTCTTAAAGCAGTTTGAGCCATAAAACTTATTTAAGCAAATGTCACTTTTATGTTACCGGTTATTGACATTTTCTACATTAAGAATAAATCTGTTAAAGGTTAATAATACAGTATATTCATTCTTTATTTATATTTATAACAAATATTGAAATGTTAGAAAGAAATTTAATGATGATTATTTTCTACATACTAGTTTAAACAAAACCAAAATAAAACCGAAACTCCAATTATTACGATAAATTATTGCTAAATTTAAAATATATATACCAACTTTTCTCCTTATTTGCATCTTTGTATATAATCTAATTTATACCTCAAGGCTTCTTTAGTTCTTAGTTGATTTAATTCTAAAGAAACTAAGTTTGAAAATCTGCATCTGCAATTAAATAGCTTTTAGTAGTTTGTTGTAAGTCGCAAATGCTTAAATGAATGGTTGCTAACAGAAGTTTAAATTAATCTGTGTGAAACATGATTGGCTCTTCCTCTTTGGGACAAGGGAGTGCCACAGACACTACTTGCGTGGTTTTGGTCTCTTCTTCCCTCCTCCCCAGCCACCGCTGAGCTGAACCGGGTTGTCCCGGTACGAGATGCGCTCTTTTTTGGACGGGGCAGAGGTGCATGTTGCAAGACCAGGTACTTCTCGACCTGCCAATTAAAAAAATCATAAATCAAGTACCAAAACACACACACGGACATGTTGACACCCCCTGGCCGGCACTGAACTAATAGAAGCCCTTGCATTTGTCCCCTACAGTGTCAGCTGTTTTTTGGAAACCCACTCTTTCAGCTGGAGGTTAAGCACAAATCTTTACAAACCGAGGGAACAAAGCAGAAGTTTTTCAGAACTTGATGTGTTCCACGTGTGAAGCTTATGGCGGGTCTCACGCAGGAATCCCACACAGCAAGTTTAACAGCGGGGGCGATGCAGTGAGGGTAACTCAACTGGATATATCAGCTAATACGAAGAAATACCTGCAGAACATATTCACAGCTTTTCAAGTTAAGAATTTACAAACATTTACAAAAAAATAATTCATAAAAGTTTCAATAAGCCTTGGTTACAATTTCAACATTGTTTAAGTTGCCGTAGAATAATATCTTTGACTTTCCTTTTTTCCCCCAAACTAAAAAAAACAGTAAGAGTTTATTCTTGTGCGTTCTACTCCAGACATGCCTCCAAACATGGTTTATCCCTGTTTATACATCACTCGGATGAAATCTATAAATTTATAATAAAATTGATATTATCTTCTGTCTACTTTATAATCACAATTGTTTTGAGACCTAATTTGGACTTCATTTATCAATTATCTTCGCAATTTTTTTATTAATAGTAATCTGTTTAATAACTTGTTTGATTACTTTTTTACTGAGCAATTTAAAGTGCTCCTGTTATTTATAAAATGAATGTAAGTTTACATAATCACAATGACCAAAAAATTACTTTCTTAAATTCATTATTAGTTTTTAGATCTTTCCAAAATGAGAGATTTGAGTTACATAACTTAAGTGGTTTCCTCAGGTTAAAGCAATACAGATATTGGAAATTCCAGAGTGAGAAGTGTGTCTCATGTTGCAAGTGTTAAGATATGTAATAAGAGTATTCACAAAACCTTCCTTGGTTTCAATATATGAGGCCAAACCATAAGTGACATCCATACTAATTCAAACAAAAAGCAATAATTTCCTTTATTATCAATAAACGGTAAACAACAATAAACAATTCTTAGAAAAAACAATTATCAAATCTGATAAGAAAACTTAACTGAAATGTATTGACAGATAGATTTTAATTTGTCATTTTCATTACAGCACTTGCTGTTCTATAAAATGTTGAATTGGCTTTTTCATTTCCGTGCATACTCTAGGGAGCACATACATACCATAGTTTAATTTAACCCTTGACCATGAGATAACTACCTTTTGATCTTAAGAATACAAAATAGCATTTTCCATCTGCTCGAGCAATAAATTGCTTGCTTCACACAGAATTAGTAGCTTGCCTCGTGCATTTAATTTCAGTTATTATCAAAATTGAATTTGTCTTCATTAAAATGAACAGTGTTTTGCATTATTTAGACTTTTCTGCAAGCCAGTGTGGTCTCCTCTTCTCTATGTGTAGCATCTTTGTCACTCAAACTCCTGGGATAAACCTTTGACAGAGGGGCAGTCTTTCTTTCTAAAAGGCCTTGCCATTTCCTGCCGGCAAATCCTCCCAACGTTGTCCTCCGAATGACCCTTTTCTTCCCTCCCGAGTAGCACAATAAACTACATGGAATGTACTATTCCTGCACGACACAACATATTCCATGAATATTATCATAACCCACAATGTGGCAGCTGAAATACAGTATTTAATTTTAATTTTTACGAATGCTAAGTGTGCATAATATAGTATTTCTCACTCTATCTAGGCCATTGACGTTCTTTAGGTATCATTCTGAAATGCTTTCGGGTTCCATTCTGAATTTGATAAGCTTTTACACTTGATCATCTAGTTACAATCTCCGCCAGTATTTCTGTTGGCCCTTGACCTTAGTGACTCAAACGGAGTGCTATGCTGAAGTTTATATTTTTTTTACACTTGCTGTTCAAAAAATGTGACACAATTCAAAAGAGGGGTGGATAACACAATAGTAAATGCTATTTAATAATAATAATACATATTTATACCTTAGATTTAATAGCTGCGCATTTTTTCATTACATTTTTAAAATACTAAACTACTTGTGTGTTTTTATTTATGAAATGAACGGAATTTACATTCATCAATGTTTTAGTAGCTGATAAAAATTTTATGAAACTATCCTTTTTCACAATTACGCAGAGAACGGTTTTTCATAGGAAACACAAAAAAGCACACATGTACTGTATTTCTACCTACTCTAGGAAAAGCAAATAACAAACAAACAAAAAAGTAAAATTACAAAAAGTCTGAGAGAAAAAGATAAAAAGTCTTAACTGAAATGTTTTTAGCTGTCAGGGTTACAGAGTAAATAACTCTAAAGAGAGAGAGAAATGGTTACAGAGTAAATAACTCTAAAAAACACCAGAGTTTTGTCCCCTCTCCTTAATTGTGGAGTTGTAGCAGAAGCACAAGACGGACGGGAGACGGGGTTTGGAAACTCACTTGCACATCCCGCTAAGTGTCTGGGCGTTTGATTGTGTTCTTTGCGTCGCGGAGACAAAGCAGCGGCACCGGTCTGGGACTCCCTCTCTTCATCTGGCCCGTCTCTGTGTCCCGGACCAGCCTGAGAGCAGCGGGGGAGAGCAGACATTCGCTTGAAATGAAATACGACATTTCTCCCTGCAGCTCATGCTACGAGTCTACATAAACAAACAGGGCATCTGTGAAATACGAGTTCTGGTCAGAGGACCGGTGAATGCAAACCTGCATATTCACAAGTCTCTCTGATACAGCAGGTGACGAAGCAATCTACACAACTAAATCCCAAAACTGCAAAATGTGTCAAATATGAAAAGCAAATGAATCACAAACTTATCAACGTGCTGCAAGGAGCATGCCAGGCACCCAATCTCAGAACCATAATATCACTGCACGTGTCTTTGACGACCAAGCTTATCTGTGCGTTAATATCACTGCACGTGTCTTTGACGACCAAGCTTATCTGTGCGTTAATATCACTGCACGTGTATTTGACCAAGCTTATCTGTAAGTTAATATCACTGCACGTGTCTTTGACCAAGCTTATCTGTGCGTTAATATCACTGCACATGTATTTGACCATGCTTATCTGTGCATTAATCTCACTGCACGTGTCTTTGACCAAGTTTATCTGTGCGTTAATCTCACTGCACGTGTCTTTGACCAAGTTTATCTGTGCGTTAATCTCACTGCACGTGTCTTTGACCAATCTTATCTGT
>JAOVYW010012745.1:0-23432 GCA_025775045.1 Hiodon tergisus | reverse complement strand
AATTCAGGCGTGACTCAACTATTACGTTAGTATGAGAATGCTTATAATAATAATAATAATAATAATAATAATAATAAATTTTAACAAAAAAGAATAAGGGCTGATAAACACAAAACTAGTACAGTTGCTGAAATATTTGGTCGCCTCCCTACTTACTGTATACAAACAATAGTAAGTTACAAAAATTACACATTAAATGTATGTTAATTAATTATCACTTTGATCTGGGACGGAAGACACTCACTATCAGCAGGGGTTGTAGCTGCGAATTCTCTCTGTTGCACATAGAGAAGGCACTTGGGGTCTATATTCGTAAGTGCCTTAGCACGAAAAATCCCGGCGTCTTCCTGCAGAGAAAATAGTCGCAAATAAATGAATAGTATTACAATAGTATTATTAACACGCATAGCTTTTTACTGTTATGCGATTAATTCCTACTAGCAACTAGCTAGATTGAATAAACAAACACATGCAAACTACCTTCAAATGTGGATACTTGGCAAAAAAACACGCCGTAGTAGTTGGTAGTTCAATTTTTCTATTCTGGGTAAGAAGTGGCATTTCTTCTAAATATTAATTTATCTAATATTGTGTATTTATCCCTACGCCAGTATTGGACTTCCAGGTGGCTATTTAAGTCACTAGCACTTCCTAAAACATTTTCGTTCTACTCTTTCGTCAGAGGTTTGCGTTCGATTTGTAGTTCGCTTACGTTACAGTCGGTCCATTTCCTTTTGAAACAAATATCTTCTGGAAGAACTTCATACTCCACAATGCATCTTACCGTTTCGTTTTATTTCTGCGTCTTGGGTTATATGCATTGTGCAGTATGAAGTTCTTCCAGAAGATATGTTTATTGATCTGTGCCGTTTCAGGATAATAAAAAACGGCATCTCACCAAAGCAAATGGAGCCTTTCAGGCCTTTTCAGTGTGACAAAGTCGGTTGTTTATACTACCCAGTTTTGAAAAACAGGCACAATTCCTGTTTATGCACAGCCAGCGCAGACGTGGTAATGGTAATTAGCGAATACGTTTTAAAATTTAAACGTGTCGCATTAAAAAATACGGACGTATACCTTATGCGACAAATAAATACCTACGTTGTACAATGGTCAATGCTCCGAACTTATTCGTTTATGTTACCACCCCAGTGACATATACATTTGTTTTGATGACAAAAGGTGAATTTGTATCAATGTTCTACCTCAATCAGAGACTTTTTCAATTATTTGATAATTGCATTTTCACCCACATTTGTTATAGTTGTACGAGTTGGTTTTTAAAAATGTTTTCTTAAACATTAATCGACGGGAGTAATGTTATTCAAAGCGTTATGATAAAAGGACATTGAATTAAATCTTGCTTGTTACTAACATCTTCCAGAATCAGCATATTATGAAATTATGATTTATAACCTAAGAATGTGGGTAGTTGCTGTTGGCTGCCTTGTTCTTTGTGTAACAACCGATGTTGACAAAAGATAATCCTTTCAACAACAACAACAAAAAACAAACTTGGGTAGCAGTCGCCCCTGCAGATGATCTATTATGGCATAAGAGGATGACGGACACACTGTAATGGCGCAAAATATCTGCTTCTGAGCAATAAAAACTAATGAAATAGAAACACATTGAAGTTTTCTATTCTAACACAATAAAATCCGTAGCTTGATTCTAATAAAATCATAAGTTGGTTCAGTGGCGGTGAATGAGTCGAGCTACCCTGCTACTAAAACGATACAGATCTGAACCACGATTCCCAGTGGCACTTCTTACCAGTCATGTCAGCATGGGAATGTAGTTTGATTCAAAATAGATCTACTAGGTCACAACCGAAACTAGTCAACAGATCCTGGGATACAAGGTCGACAGCGCTGCCACCGGTTGGGGAGAGTCATCATCAGCACACACGAGGAGGACTTGCTTTGAGTGCTGAGTCGGACCTCTCTCTCTTTTTATGCTATCGCCGTGAAAAACCGGCACTGTATTCGTTGAAGGGATAATAACAAATAACGATTTACATGTAATCGAGAGGGCAATCAAAACCATATTTCAAGGAATTGGTTACAGAACTTACGACTTAGTCTTTAACACATAGATAGTTGGCTACAAATAAGACCCAGTATGGACTCGAGAGACACTGCCCCTGATTCCTGGGAACAGGAGGACGATGTCGAGGCCCCGGCCGACGCTGAACTTCAGTCTGCCTTTACCGGCCTCAATGTGAACGCCAAGCCGTTTGTCCCCAACGTTAACGCCCCAGAATTTGTTCCGGCCTTTTTTCAAACAGAACCCTCGGAAAATCCAGACCCCGATGGTAAGTTGACAGTTGATGTAGTGGGGTAAAACATTCATTTCACGACAGGTTTATGTAGCTACGGACTACAACTAGCAAGCAAGCTAGCTTCGTTATTTAACTCCAAACGAATCTCCAAAAGAAGGCATATTGGATAGCGGGCTACCTAGCATGGATTCAAGTTAAATATAGCTCGAAATAAAACATTGAGATATGTCATCGATTTCAACGTGCGTATGCTGAATGTTGCTGCTACATGTCAACATGGTTAGATTGTTGGCTGCACCAGTCAAGATTTTAAAGAATTATTTAAGACGCTAAATTGTCAACTATGGCTCAGTCTACGTAGGTAGCTAGCTACTCGCATCTGTAGAACTGACACAATTAGCCTTTAGCTAAGATGCTAGGGGGTGTATGTTACGGACTAGATGGGTTTTATATGTTGTTCGCCAAACCTTGATTAACTCGTTGGCAATACGTGTGAAAAGAAAAACTCGAGACTGAGTGGAAAATTTATTTAAACTCAAGTGACCCGACTGACTGCCCTCTGATAGCACTACGACCAAAGCAAATGGTAGGTTGGACGGTAGCTTGGAAGATCAAATTGATAAAATGGTTGGACAACATACTTTTCGCTGCAAACGATTGCTGTATTAGCTTAATATGTAGATTGAAAGTTTATACATTGATGATTTATTCTATGGGAGCGTGTTACGCAGTACGTATTTTACGTAAACAGTTTAATTGTGGTATGTACTCGTTTTGCCAATTGTTTGGAGAATACGGAGGGAAACGAGCTGCAGTACATGTTGGAAAAATTACAAATAAAAGCCATATGTTTATAAACGTGAACTTACTCGACAAAAATGTTACAAAAAACTTTACAGTCACCTCGTTAAAGCGTTGACATAATAATACAGCTCTATTCTTGTGGTGCGTAGGTCTGGTTATTTTATAGTAACCTATCTACATAGTAAGGGTCCACATATACCCCCAAAATACACCAGTTGAACTTAAAAATAAATCAAGTATGTATGTGTGTATTTATAGACCTAAATCCAAAACAACTAGGAATATTGACAAATTTTTAAATTTTTTAAATCTGCCTTACCAGTCTTAATAGTCACTGTGATATTAGCTTTGTGAGCTTTATGAACATAGAGCCATATTATGATCATAATCACCTTGCATGTATTTTTATACATGAATTGTAAGGTAAGGTGCAGCTACAGAAATCTAAAGATATTTACTTCTTCAATAATGAGAATAAAGAGAATGCTGGAATGATATAAATCGTGCTAGTTTGCATATTAAATAACTATAAATGGGTTTCCACCCCCACAGGTGCTGAAAGAGTTGCCAGAATGGAAGTATCAGAAACAATTGGTATGTGGAATTTGTGTTTAATCAGAGTGTTACCTTTTTACGAAATTTCCTGGGAGGATACTATGTAATTATAATTTTCACCATTTTGTATATTACACATGGCCTTGTGGAATCAAGTTAGTTCCATTACTCTGTTTGTTGGATCCCTGTTACCCCCTTAATTTAACAATTTTCCAGATGTGTGCCAGACGCTGATAATTGTTAGTCTATTATTCGTTGTTAAAGCATTAATTGATTCATTTTCAACTGAAACCCTAACATGGGCAATGGTGTAGTTTGGAGTATAGCAGAAGTAAGCACCCCTGCAGAACCATGCTGTAAAATAATCAGTGGGTCAGTCAAGTTAAGCTAAAAAATGGGTGTTGTTGACTATAGTATGTGTGTATAATACTGCAGTAATTAGTTTTGAAAAGTTGAACCACAGGCTGTGTGTACACCTTTTGTTAATTGCGTTAAAACGCATTTGATTGATAAAAAGCGGAGACATGATGAATGACATTGTGAACAATACAAGGCCCGGGAGGCTGTTCCCTGGTCCTTTAAAACACATTGCCTGTCTTATACCAAGGTTTTGGTCTGGATGTTACAGACATGGTTTTTACCATTTGTGTACCGCACATTTCTTTTTTGTCAGCCTCATCTATTATTTTCGGATGCAATAGATGGCTTCCAAGATATTTGTGTACATTTTAAATTGAAACATAACATGTATCGTTTCCATTATAATACATATTATAAAAGAGAATTACCGCTTATATACTGTTTGATCTTTTTTGATATATTTGAGAGACCAATCTTACGCATCAGAATTGTCATGTTTGAATTATAGCATTGTATGTTTTGTTTTTGCTTTAAATTTACATATTTGTGTTTAATAAGCCTTGTGTTGTTTTAGGCTTTTACAGCTCTGAAATCCTCTTGAGATCCTTCATGGCCCTTTAGCCATTGTCACTCTCATTGTTTACTGAAGCTGTTGGTAAATGACAATTATTGAGGAGGGATAGAGAAGGGCTTTGTACATGACTAGTGAAGTGCCTAATTCATCTGACAGAGTAGTGAAAGCATTGCCTCTGTGTGATGAATTAAGGTCACCGAAATACATGACACCTGCTGCTTCTGATGATGGTGGTAATATTTTATTTTTGGCTCGGTAAATGCCATTATCCATGTTCATTACCATAGTTTAGGTAAGAGCTCTGGAATTCCGAAACGAAAACGAAAGTCACCGCTGAATGTTTCCTTTCCTCGGTTAAGAATTTATAGTCAACGAGTTATTGGAATGGATACTTCATAAATAATTTCTTAATTAAATGATCTGGGGTTTGGCAGTAATGTCCTGTAGCCAATATAGCAGCGTAAAAATGTGTAAAAATCTTAATTTGTTCCTCTAGCTACATTAGAAAATGGAGAATCCGAAATGAACACAGAGGAGACATGGGAACCAAAGGAGGAGCCCAGCCAGACGGAGGCCGGAGGTGAGCCCTTGGAGGACGCGGTCCCCACTGATGAGCCTCTGCAAGAGATGATGGAGGAAGAGGAGGAGGTGCCTATGCCCAAAGTGGCCCCTGCCCTGCCAAACGCGCCCAAGAAAGAGCATGTGAACGTGGTGTTCATCGGGCATGTGGGTGAGTTCCTATACTGTTTTGACAGGTACCTAGTATTTCTTTCAGTCCAAGTATCTTAGTCCACATTGTATCATTATACCATTCGTTTTCTAGTCAATAAAAGTCAATTAAACTATATTGGAACATTTGGATCAGCTGCTAGGCACCCATGGAGAGCTTTAGTTGATAATTTTTCATGTTTTTGTAAATAGACCTCTTTAGTTTTTGTGCTTTTTCTTCTGTAGACACCTGGGGGAATCCAGACAAAAACTTGGGGGAATTTTTCAACAAATTTGCTATGAAAATTAAGCGTATTTGATAATAATCACTGTCTTTGATGGTTCAGATAATTTATTGATAATGATTATCTCCCTACTCTAACAAAATGTATCCACAATTTTAACACTGCAAAAACCCATAGTTGACCCTGCTTGACTTGTGAAAGGCAGATGGGCTTTACGTTGTATTGGAAGTTTAATCCTGAAGTGAATAACACGTCATGTTTATTTGGCAAGAGACAAGCGTTTTGCTTGTACTGAGGATAAGCAAGATGATCTGCATTTTAGGGTTATATGTGGTCACAAGTACAGAATAATAATTCTGTGGGAAGACACTTTGTAAAGTGACATTCTATTGACCGAAGAATACATCCGGTCGGCTTGTCAGTCTTTCCAATGAGATTCAAAGCAATGTTATGTCCAATTTGTAAAGGAAATGATTAAATTCTCCTTTAAATGATGCATGTCCTGTCACGGGTTTTAAATACCTGGTGCCTCCCAGGCAAACCTTGATTTCTGTGGTAGCTTTTCTGTTGGCACTAACTTCTTGTCTTGCCACTCCTGCGCAGATGCTGGCAAGTCAACGATTGGAGGACAGATCATGTGAGTAACACGCTTAACTGATTACTGTTTAATTAATATTTCACTTTTTTAAGCCATCTGTTGTTATTATAGGTTACATCAAGTCGGTATTATGGCTTATTACATATTATTAGATCTTGTTATTCTCTAAAATTTTTCTAATGATTTTGCTGAAGAAGCTGCTGTTGGGTCAATATCATATTCTCACATCTTTAGGTACTGAATTTACTTATGTCAACTTATTTGAGTGGTAAGGAGGTAATGCAAGCACTCCTGTGAGAACTTTATCGGGATCAAATGCCAGTATTTCCATTTCTAGCATGTAATGTGTTTGGTCCTTGGAAAATCCGTGGACGGAATTCAGAGAATTTCAGTTAAAAAGCTGATATTTTTGTTCATGGAGATTTTTGTTGTACACTGCACCATATCGTAGTTTTCTTCCAGAATCTTTGAGGGATATAAAATAGCTTTCCAAAAGCATAGATATTTTCCATGAATTTTTTTGTGGTCCTCAATTAAATGTGTAATCCAAGAATATAAACAAACTACATAAAATTAATAAATACACTTTTTTTTTTGCTTATAATATGGTTTGGTGTTTTAGGTATTTGACGGGAATGGTGGACAAACGAACTTTGGAGAAATATGAAAGAGAAGCGAAGGAGAAGAACAGAGAAACTTGGTGAGACCCTTCTAGGGTTGTCAGTGCTTGACAAAAAAAGCTGTCCAGAAATTCAGTTATTCTAGTTTATCAGTAGGGTTTTAATCAGTGTTTATTTTTAAAACGGTCCACCCTCCGGCTTCCCCTGCACAGGTACCTTTCCTGGGCCCTTGACACAAACCAGGAAGAAAGAGACAAGGGGAAGACGGTAGAGGTCGGACGTGCGTTCTTCGAAACCGAAAAAAAGCACTTTACCATCCTGGATGCCCCAGGACACAAAAGCTTTGTCCCGAACATGATCGGCGGGGCGTCACAAGCTGACTTGGCGGTGTTGGTGGGTTTTTTTAAAGAACGCTATGTCAAAGCTTCATTTAATGCCCGCAGTGTGTGTGTAGTGGCCGTATACTGTGAAAAGCAAGCCAGCGTTCTTAGTGCCATTGAGCTGATCCGGTATGGGTTAAAGAGTGTGTGCCGAAGTTGAACGTTGCATAAGTAACCTATAAATTGGGAGGGATCTATCAACTTAAGTGCGGCCTGGATGATAGTAATCCCAAAACCTTTTTACCTCCGGGGGAAAAGAAAATGTGCATTTCTCTTTGCAAATGGCTTGTTAATATTTTGTAATTTTAAGGATACAGTAAAGCCAAAAATATTGCACTATATTGTTCTACTTCTGTCTGTTATGTGGTGAAAACAGTTGAGTGCTTGGTAGAACTTTGACTAAGTCTTAGTTAGTTCAGTTTTACAACTGAGACTGTTTAGCTTTACGGAAGATACGTTGTAATACTCATGCAGGCTTACTCATATTAGATTATGATTTTTAAAATCAAAAAATTACATTCTATGTGTCCGTGAGAAACGTTCTGTCCCCCTTCATTCATTCCTTTATCCTGACATTTATGTGTGGGTTTGCCCTATACCACCTTGTAAAGCTAATTCACCATCTCTCCTCTGCCCGTTGCCTTCAGGTGATCTCTGCCAGAAAGGGGGAGTTTGAAACGGGCTTTGAGAAAGGCGGGCAGACCCGCGAACATGCCATGCTGGCCAAGACGGCGGGAGTTAAGCATCTCATTGTGCTTATAAACAAAATGGACGACCCCACCGTGAACTGGGGTTTGGAGAGGTGGGAGTTCCGACACGGCGACAGCAAAATGTTTAGCGCAGACGACGACCGACGTCTGATCTTCAGTCCACTGCAAGGCCCTGTGTGTAGAGCGAGCCGCGAAACGTGGAGACTTGCTTGCTTTTGACACGCAAAACATTTCCCTGCTCTTTTTAAAAAGGCAATGGTGCCTAAACCTGCGGCTGTTAACAGAAACCGTTCTTTCACCACCATTATAAACATAACCTTGCTGGAGCAAATGCTACTTCCTCTTTGTCCGCAGGTACGAGGAATGTAAAGAGAAACTAGTGCCATTTTTGAAGAAGGTCGGCTTCAACCCGAAAAAAGACATTTACTTCATGCCCTGTTCTGGACTCACAGGGGCCAACCTTAAGGAGCCTTCAGAGCTGTGTCCTTGGTATACGTAAGTGAAGCCCACCACTCGGATCACGTGATGTTTGGGCCGGTGCAATGCGGAGATATGAGGAGTGCAACCAACTTCAAGACTCTGACCTCGATAAGCTTTTTTTATTTAAAAAAATCATCAGAACAGATTGTGTAGAGACAATAGTGGCATGCATTTTGCATGTGGATGTTTTACTGTGGATGTTTTTGCATGTGGAGGTTTGTTATTGAATTGGTAAAATGACTGGGGTGTGGGGGTTGGCAGAATAGTATAGTTTTGTGTTTGCGGTATAATTCAGCATCTTTACTTCTTCAAACGGCAGGGGGTTACCATTCATTCCGCATCTGGACAGCCTGCCAAATTACAACAGATCAAGCGATGGACCAGTCAGGTTACCCATCGTAGACAAATACAAAGTAAGAAGCCACTCCTCCTCTCGTCATCAGTTGTGCTTGTGATGCTAAACGCGCCATTCTACCGCTTTGAAGCGTCGTAGTATCTCCATGCCTGTCTGATTGCATGATTTAAGTTTTAAACGTGCTTTTAGATATGTCTTTCAGGCTTAAATTTAAGTGCTGATACCGTTGTCTTTGCTTTAGTGTTTTAATGAGGATGCAAACACCTCTGAGATCAGTATTGTATATGTTGTGTATGTACGGTATAAATGAATGCTGTAAGTTTACAATTTAACGATCGGCTGCGGATGTTCCCTTTGTGCGTGCCCGTCCAAGCGTGCTCAATATGCAGTTAGAGTGCAGTCAATTTCCAGCTTGTCACAAGACAATTAAGTTACTCTTGGTTGTGGGTGGATTTTGCCATGACCAGAAGAGCTAAGAGAGGATGGACCCCTTCTTTTATTCATGCACTCTGTGTGATTGTGTAAGCGGAGGGTTATGAAACTAAGACTCAGTGGATGCTGTGTTCGTTCGATGTTACAAGATTAGCGTCAAGTTAATTGAAGCCCAGTTATGTTGTTAAGGGCTAAGCTTTAGTCTGTCTGCGGCCAGGAGTGAGAGCATGGTTTAAGCCATGCCTTGAATTTTATTCTTTTAATAAATGGAAGATTATAAGATAAAACCAGCAGTCTGACAAAGTACAGAGACATCTGCGGACCAACTTAAACTTCACATTTTTGTGGCCGTGTCGTGTGCTTTAGGAATTTTTCGGATACTGAATACTGCAAATTCACTCAAGGCGTTGTTGTGTTGTGCAGGATATGGGCACTGTGATCCTTGGCAAGCTGGAGTCTGGGTCAATCAGCAAAGCACAGCAACTTGTCATGATGCCAAACAGGGTAAGTTGCTTGGTATTGGTGAATTAGATCGTCCAAAACCACTGCAGCGATTTTTATGAAGTGGCCCCGTGGACCAAAGCAGAACTGTTCTCTTAGTTATGTCACTGGTAAAAGTAATAATCTATAGCGGAAGGAAAAGCCAATCTATGCTTTTTTTAAATGATAAAATTATTATTTTTAATAAAGGGTAAAGTAGATTGAATGCCAGTGTATTTTGGGCCGAGTTGAGACAGCACTGCTCTTTCCTAGCACACTGTGGAAGTCCTGAGTTTGCTCTCTGACGACATGGAGACGGACGACGCAGAACCCGGGGAGAACCTGAAGCTGCGTTTAAAGGGCATCGAGGAAGAGGAGATCCTGCCCGGATTCATCCTCTGCACTGCTGAGAACCTCTGCCACTCGGGACGCACGTTCGACGCTCAGGTAACCCCTCCAGGTTACCTGTGTTAAAACGAATAACAAAGTCGTAGGCGCTGATTTTCAATTTATGTTTGTGTTTTCAGATTGTCATCATTGAACACAAATCAATCATCTGCCCAGGTTACAATGCGGTCCTACACATCCATACCTGCATCGAAGAAGTGCAAATTACAGTAAGTTCCCGAAGTGTTAGGCCCTTAGTGTATTGTGTAGAAATTATATTTAGTAGCACATTTTGCTTTGTATGTAAAAACAATGTCATTAACAAAGCCCTGATTCCAGTGAGAGTGGTGTATGTGGTTCATCCAAAATAATAGTTTGAAAGAACTGTAGCCTGGATATGATCATTATACATTGATGTTTATGACAATAGAAAAAATATAGCTCTGTGTAAGTAACGGTTTGAATTACCAATAAAAAAATTAAATTTTTTTACATTGCTGTCCAATCGCGTATACATATTGGTGTATGATGGCATCTAATTCGTTTTCAAATAAACTGATTTTAATATTTTTCCTAGTATTTGTATTTTTCACAAAGTGCTAGTAATGAATATTTTCCAAATGAAAGTCTCATAGTACTTTGTCACATGGTATTTCCATTTTGAGTAGAAAGTAAATAATTTCCTATGAACTCTACACTTTGATATAACTCCTCTAAAGTTGGTTTTCCTCTGCCAGCAACATGGGTCATGATTGATTGAGGTTTTTTATTTTGTGTGTGTGTGACCATCAACTAGGGAACAAAACTTTCAGGAAATTGCTATAACCTTGAACAGCCCTTCAGTTATTGAAGGTAACTTAAAGGTAATGTGTCCATTTTTTCCTCAACAGGCTTTAATCTGCCTAGTAGACAAAAAGACTGGCGAAAAGAGCAAAACGCGACCGCGCTTCGTTAAACAAGACCAAGTATGCATTGCACGCTTGCGAACTGCTGGAACAATCTGCCTTGAGACCTTCAAAGATTTCCCCCAGATGGGACGGTTTACCCTACGAGATGAAGGTAGGTCTTTGGCCATCTGTACGTAATCACCCAGTTGCTTTTCATGGTTGGCAACTTCTTTGCAGGGGAAGTCCACATTTTGCGTGTATGCCATGTCTGTCTAAATGATAATGACACACAGCAATTTTGGGTGCACTAGGGTCATTGGAAAGTAGAGTGATTTTTATGTTTAATATAACTTAATTAATTTTGATCCCCCCCCCCTTCCCAAACTTTATCTTGCAGGAAAGACCATCGCCATTGGCAAGGTGTTGAAACTAGTACCAGAGAAGGACTAAAAAAAAAAAAGTGCAGGAATGCTCTGGCATTGTCAACCGGGATGGAGGCGGATACCGACGTAGCCCACTTCCCAGCCCCCTGTGCTATTTACCCTGTGCTAGCCGATGACCGACTAGTCAAAAAAAAGAAACAAAAAAAGTCAACCATAAAAATTCTACTTCTGAAACTAAAGGAGAATCAATTTTTAAGAAAACCAATGACAAAGAAAAGTCCACGTGTGTCAGCTTTCTCATATTGAGAGCTAAACTATGCCAAATTTTCACCTCCCCCACCCCACCCCAAGACCCACATCTTGCCTGTTGATCTGTATTTAAGAATAAAATTGATACCTTTCTCTTCCAAAAGGTTTTGTGCTTCCTTCATAAAGGAAGTGACAGTAGTTGCATCACACATGTGGACCAGAGTGGAATTATGATTTATAAAATGAATTTTAAAGTAACCAGGTAAAACCAAAACTGTCAATTCTGGTTGTACATGTTCACCCTTTGCTTAAATCCAGATAGGTTTATCTACACTAAGATTTTTTGCAGCAGGTGTGAGTGCAGATGTTATTAAAGCAACTAGAATGACAATAAAATATTCCATTGGAAAAAGTTTCCACTGTCACTTATTTCCACTCCATGCCGTTTATGAATGTCACTTGTGACAGGAGGACAGAGCTCCTAACTTGGCCAATTTTAACAATTCTACAAATGAGATTAATTTTTCCTGAAATAAGTACATACTTTAAATATTAACGGTTGACCTGAAAAGGTTAAGATTTACTAACTTGTAGATTTATGTTCTGTTATGGATTGTAAAACAAATATAAAATAAACGGATTTTGTCTAATATTTTCTGTAACCGAACGCATGGATTCTTTTTTAAAATATAAATTATTCCACTCGAAACTTTTGACTCGAAACCGGTTACATTCCTTTAGTCTATGTCACATGACCCGAATTAGGCTAGCCCCTCTCGTAGTTTTCCTCGGTAACCGGTTTTATTTATTTTTTATTTAAATTGTAGAGTGACCGTTCCTGAAAGCAGTGTTTTAGGTGATAACTAAGGCTTTGTAAATTGAAGGTTATATAACTTGCTTGTTTCAAATGATACTCAACAACCATGATAATGAAACGCTAGCCAATAACAAGTTATTACTAAACTACATCAGTGGGCAGATGGTATACTATAATACTCTGTACTGGTTACTTTCTAGTCAAGGTAACGGCAGCATGACTGGGGACTGGTACAATTAAACACGTGAGGGGTAATATTACCAACTCCGTTTTTTAAATAAAGTTTAAGAATTCAAACGCGTCATTTTCCCCATTTCGCTCTGCGCTTGCTCTAACTAGAAGAACACACGTGTAGACGGAATGGCGGAGGAAGCAGGGAACCTGCAGCTAGACCAGGCTCAGGTACTGTTGTTTGCCAAAGTGTGCATATTAATTTATTGTCGGCAGATATATAATTTGTTTATTGGATTTTTGTGGTAAACTTTATTTGAATTGCTTTCGTGTAACACCGAGAGGTTATGGAGCGATTCTCGTTCTTACGACTCTTTCTTGAACCTCGTGGTGGTAGAATTATCGGTACATCTGTTTTACTTGTTTATTTGAAGAAAATAGTCTACTAAACTAAAACGTCTTTATTAAATTCTCAAACTTAGAAAAAAAAAAGACCGACCCAGGCACATTGCTTATTTGCTAACTATGTGTAATGGCGATGATTTTGTTGGCCATAACCTTTTTATTTGCCAAGTTATTCCTAGGTTTAGGAAGAACCCTTAAAGGTTTCCGTATCGCAAAGTTTAACACTGGCCAGTAATACATATTTCCGTCCTCATTTAGTTTAGTAGTTTATTTTTAGTTTTTATAGTTAGATTTTTTTTTTACCGAGTTGTATTTGTTTTTCACGTCATACTTCGCTGTGCATAGGTTAAGAAGGCAGTACAGTGTCTGCTAGCTTACCTGAAGAGCACTTCCAGCAAAGAAAGCCTACTCCTAAATGAGGGTCAGCCAATCTCTTTGCTGTTCACGCTTTTGAAGATCCCCAAGAAGGAACAGACCATCCGCATGTAAGTTTTGATCTCAGTTCGATGGATCGCAGTGTACCGATTCTATTTTTCCATAGACTCCTAAGCTACCTATCGAGGATCCTTGTTTGAGAACCGCTGGTCTATGCTAGTGCACTCCAGCAAACCCTGCCCTTCTGTCTCAGTGCATGGCTAGGGCTATAAAGGTGCCACAGTGACTCAAAGTGTATCCAGACGATCCTCCTTTCCCTATTGTGGCTTGTCTCTACAACTTTGACACAACAAATGATTTTGACACATTAACTATTATTAAATGTAAAACTGAGGAACCCAGTGATCACCTGAACAGAAAACGTTACTCATCTACTTAAAATTCTTCTTTTTTTTTTTAAACGTTATAGCCCTTTGCCGCATGGAATCCGCGTAGAGACAGGGGAGGTGTGTCTCTTCACTAGAGACGAGCCCAACATGACCCCTGAGCAGACCGAGAGGTTCTACAAGAAAATGCTCCGAGAAAAGGGGGTGAAACATGTCACAGAGGTACAGAGGCTACCTGTTTTTTGTTGCACGGGCCAAGAGCCATTTGCTCTCTATTGTGTGGCAATTGGATACAGTTACTTGGCTTATTGTTCTGCTTGCCGTCTCATATGTTGCATCTCTTCCTTATTAGGTAATGCCCCTCAAGGTGCTGAAGAAAGAGTACAAGCCCTTTGAAGCCAAGAGACGGCTTTTGGGAAACTATGACCTGTTCTTGGCAGATGCCCGCATACGCCGGCTGTTGCCGTCGTTAATTGGGAAACACTTTTATGAGAGCAAAAAGTAATCTTTTTACATTTACGTTTTTAAGAATGAATTTCTGTATTTCATGTTTAGTTGACATTGGCAACTGTTCCGTTATTTCTTTGTAATATGAATAGAAATTCAACCTTCTCTTCTAACTGTAATTTGCCATTTACTTGCCCAAGTCTTTATAATAGACAAGCTACAGGGCAAAAGGTGTAGTGCATTGGAAATGGTTTTGGAGGTTTGTTATTCATGTTTGGTCATTTGTCTTTAAATGCCGTTTTGATTTTGTGTCTCCAGGGTTCCTCTTTCGGTAAACCTGGCAAGCAAACAGCTGGCTGTGAACCTGGAGCGTTTGATCCAGGGCTCCACACTCAGCGTCTCCAAGAAAGGCAGCTGCTGGTGAGGCCTTGTTTGCCCACATGTCCTACATGCTCTGCTCTGTTCCGTGTTTATCAAAGGGGTGAAGCTAGATATGAACGAATGGGCAATTGCATTTGGTCAGTATATGACCATCTGGTACCGTACACTGAAAAACACAGCCGGTCAGGCTTTTGTACCCAGTATAAAATACGGCACAACAGCAAACCCTGCCCTTCATTTTCAGTGCTGGGCCAGGGCCCTTGTTTGGTGCCATAGTAATTCAAAGTAAATCCAGACGGGCTTCCCTTCTTAGTAGGGGCTTGTCTCTACAACTTTGGCACACTGAGTCCTCATCTCTTGTATAAGTGCGGTAATGTCCCTTACCCTCCATCCGTCTGCTTTGGCTTGTCCAGTGTGTTTCACAGTGGAGCGTCTGCACACTGGTTTGATTTATTTGCCCTTGTGTTTTGCAGCATGGCTCGTGTGGCTCACTCGGGAATGACGGCAGAAGAAGTTTTGGAGAACGTTGTAGCTGCTGTGGGAATCATCGCAGCCAAACTACCAAATGTGGGTGACTGCTCTAATGTTGGATTTCTTTTTAAAACCCTTAAGGGTATGCTTGAACTTGAAGCGTAAGTGGTGATTTTTGAGGTCTAGGTTTTAAGGTTGTTTACTACTTCGATGTTTATCGGAGCTAATGGGAACAGGCACCTTAGTTTTGAAACTGCCAGCCGATGTGACATTCTTTCTCTCCCCTGCAGAAAGGAAAGAGCATCAAGATAATCCACCTCAAGAGTCAGTCCTCTATGGCTTTGCCAATTTTCACCACTGACTTAAGTCATCTGTCCCTGTTTGAGCAGAAAGAAGGGGCCACCTTGCCCAAGGTATGACTTTAATCTGCCTGCTCTGAGCCTGAGGGGAAAGTAACGGACAAACTGCCTACACTCATTGGATCCTAATGTTTATGTGTTTTTTGTTTGTAAAGAAAATGAAAGGCGCGCATAAAAGCGCAAAGAATGCTAAGAAGAATGGCACCCCGGCCAAGAAACGGGATACGCAGCAGGAAGAGGAAATTCCGGAGCTGGTTCCAATTGTGCCAAGCAAGAAGGCCAAACATGAGGTGAGGAAAGCTATTATGAGGGTGGGGTGCTATTAGCTTTAGCCGTTCGTTGAATCGACCACCCACTTTTGATGATGTACTGCAAAGGAAGCTTGTTGGCTGAACTTCTTGTGACTTTATACCATAACCTGACATTTGGAGTAATATTTGTCTATTTTTATTTCTTGCATAACAATGAGCGCGTTTTGTTATCCCTGCCGCTAACTTACTAAAAGGATATACATTTGTTGAATAGTCAAATTTTCTGATGGTGGCCTTTTTTTAATGTGACCTCGGACTAGTTTTCCAGCAGGTGGTGCTCTAGTGCAACACTCTACCTCGTCAATTTCAGTGGCCTTTGCTGACGTAGGTTTGTAATGGTGTTACAGAAACTGCAAAATTCTTAGGCTATTCTAAGGTTTTGTGGCCTGATTGTTTTATTAGAAATATCTTGTCCCTTCACAGTGGGAGAGCTTATTATTCAGCTTGACGCCGACAAAAATGTTCTGGGTTCTTATTTGTAATGATACAAGGTTGTATCCCATCTTTTTAAAAATTTTCTAATGTGATGGTCCTCTACGTACTTATTTTTATAAGCAGACATTTTATATTTCCTTTTTAACATACTCTGATGTTGTACAATACACCGTTGCTGAAAAGGCTGAGGCTACAGCCAGTGACTCGTATGTGTTACTGAAGTGAGGCCTCCGTGCATGTGACCTGTTCAATAGTCACAAGGAAAGTACCTGTCCGTCACTTATGTCAACCTGAATCTCATTAATGTGCCCAATGTCACCGGTCTCTAGCTCTGGACGTCTTGTTATGGATGTACTGGTTGAAGAGGGTTAAACTATTGAGTGACTTTCTTTTTTAAACTCTGTGCAAGCCATTGTAAATGACCTTCGTAAGTTTGTTTTTCAGGAAGTGTTAGACTTTTCAGTTCTCTCTTTAAAAAATAAAACCCTCTTTCCTTACAGCCAGTATCCAAGGAAGGACTTGAGAAAGCCCCAAAGACCCAAGAGGATGGGGCTTCTGGAAAGAAGGCAACTGCCCCAAAGACCCCTAAACGTGTTGGGATGGCAGGGAAGAGCTCTAAAAAGGCCATCGCCACCTCTGGCAAAAGGAAAGTGTCCAAATTTTCCACGGGATCGAAAGCCCCTGTGCAGAAACTGAGGAAAGTGCCCCAGGCTAATTAATTCCTCTGTTGGTGAAAAGACTGCTCTTAAAATGACTGTTCGTAGCTAGCAAGCATACCTGCGTCTTGCTGGTAATTTCTAGTTCTGTGAATACAGTATGTATTAGGCAATCTGTTTTTGTTATTAGGTTCTACCCCAATGCTAATAACTTTGCTAAACGGATTATGTCAATTGGGGTAAAACAACCTAGACTCACCCAACGTGTGGGTTTTTGAATGACACTTTAAAATGGGGGGAAAACTGCCTGTAAGTAACCGTGTCGGTAGTTTTTTCACAAAAAACCCCAAGATTATTTTTCATGTGTACAGCAGAATCTGTAATCACATCTGTATAAAATTAAAAGAATACAAATTGCTCTGGCTTATTTTTTTTGTGGAAAATTACTTCCTGATACTTTTTTGCTGGGGGGGAAGTTCATGTGTATTAAGTTCTTTGTTACGTTTTCTTTAAATCGGTATCTTATAATAGGCATTAGATTTTACCTTGCATATAGTTATAGCAGCTTTATGTAAGTGGAAAATGTTTTTGAGTTCAGGTGGAATTTTTCTAAAGTTGATCTAAGTACTAAGTGTCTAGATTATACAGGTGTTCTAAACCTACATTTTTAATCCCCCCCCCCTTCAGTTAACCAAAGTATTTTGAACCCTGCAAGCCAATTAGTCCAGCTGTAATTCTCTAATGGAACTAAATTATCATTGCTTTATCCTGTCTTTTAAGTGACCTGCAATGTGAGTTTGGCGAATCTGATGCAAAGAACTATTCCACTAATGTTCAAAATGTAGTGTTGCAATGAGTCCGTAGTAATGACAAGCTGAATTGTCCCTGTTGTCCATCTTCACTTAAAGTTGTGATGACAATATACACATCTGTTTGTGTTGGTCAGACTCTAGCCACGGCTAGCCACTTGAATCAGTCCAGTCTTCAGGGGCTGTGATGGCAGGCGACCACAACCGGCATTTTTTTGGGGCACCCGATTCCGTTACAGGATGGACAAGGTTAAAATCCTGGAACGATGGGGCAATCGTCTGTACCTCAGTCCAGTCCTGGGCACTTAACACTCTTGCTCACCTGTGGAGATGGGGCCTGTGGTCACAATTGGAGAGGCCAGAGGCTCTGTGACCACGGTATGTACAGTAGGTCTGACACATAGGTCTTCCCTATGATTTGCAAGCCTGGGGTGTAACCCGCGTTTGTAGAACAAAGCCAAATCACCAGTTTGTAGCTCCCTGCCCGTGTCAGTGTGTCTCACATACCCTCTTCAGTCATGTTCCAGCACCTCAAACAGCCTCAGGAAAGTGTTGGAGAAACATCAAAGTGAATTTCTCCCTGTGCTGTATGTGTCTTGAGAGGAACAGACACCAGATGTCCAATACAGGTGCTTCAGTGTCCTCGGTCGTATTGGCACTGATACAATTAATGGTGAGATACATCATCTAATGTACTGTGGTCTATAGACATTGTGGTAACTCAGAATCACTCCAGACATAGCACAGTGGCTACATTGGCAACATCCTGTTTCACACAGAATGTATTAGGCTGGTTTTTAGATACTCTGTATAAGAAGGCACATAGAGGGATGGAAAATCCATTGTGCAGGTAAAATGGAGTGTGTAAACGCTATGTTGGTGGCATCTATTGAAGAAAAGGACTGGCGGTCCATCGGTGACCTCACAACGATGAGGACAGAGGAGACAGCACTGCTTACATCCTGTTATACATGCGACAGGTAATCAGTAACACATCCTGTTCTACAGACAATATATAGGACTGACGCATGTTGGTGCAGAAAACGGAGTTGTAAAACCTCTGAAATTGTGAGTTGCACATGTACCCCCTTAATTATGTTTTTTTCTGCCTTTTGGCTCAGTAGGGTTACATTTTGCACTGAAAAGCTTCTGTGAAACTCAAGTGAACTGGACTCGCTGTCATGTTCCTAGAACCATTCAGAGACAATTCTTGCTTTGTGACACCGCGCATTATCTTGCTGGAAGTATCAATGTGACGAAGGGTAAACCGTTTCCATGAAGTGATGCACCTGGTCAGCAACCATGTTCAGATACACCGTGGTATTGAAACTTTGCTCATTTGGTATCAAGGGACCTTTCGTGTGCCAGGAAAACATTCCCAACACCATTACACCACCGCCACCAGCCTGTATCCTTTACGCCAGAAAGGGAGGGTTCATTGCCGCTTAATGTCAAATCCTCACTCCGCCATCAGAATGATGCAGTAGGAACCGGATTTCTTTGGACCAAGGGATGTTTTTCCATTCTCCGAATGTCAAGTGTTGAAAATCATTTTACAATGCAGCCACTTCTTCATGTTTTTAGCTGATAGGAGTTGGACCTGGCGTCATAGTCTTCTGCAATAGCCCATACCACCCTCAAAGTTGCTCATGTCACCCATTTTGCCCATTCTAACGTTCAATCAAACAGTAACCTCAAATGTCTCTATGCCTGTCTGCCTGCTTTATATAGCTACCCACAGTCTGTGGGAGTGATCCATTTTTTTGGACAGGGTGGTCTGCCTAATAAACTGGCCATAGCGTTTATGTAAAATCTCAGCTGAAGAACAACTCTGGCTCAAAAGGTCCTCTTAATAATTTTTATATCATTACCCTTGTTTTTGTCCACAATATATCTATTACTAATTTTTTTGTTATCCTACCAGTTGTGCACTCATATGTATATCTATAAATTAACAGAAAATTTACATTTTACCTTAAAAAAAAGGTTTAAAAACTTTCCTTGGGAGATTCAAAGTTTCTTCCTCTGAAAAGGGGATTCCCCCCAATGTGCTGTTCATTTACATGTTCTTGTTTCTTTATAACAGGGCCTACTGACTGAATATAAAGCCGGGTGTAGGAAAATGCTTCTCCGCTTGCTGTCTCTGTACAGATGCTTTTCATTTTAAGATGACAAAGAAGAAATGTTCCCAGGACCATTATTACGATGGCCTCCTGGAGACGTGTAGGCCTTGCTACCTTCGCTGCCCCAGCTCACCTCCTAACAGTTGCACCTCCTACTGCACCAGTCGTAAGTTGAAAAATTTCTCACTCTGAATTTACAATGAGGCTCTCGTAGCTCTTGGGAAAGAATGTTGAACAAGCGCGTACTCTGTAACAACCATAAGTGTATGCTATCAATGATGTTATTTTTGAGTGAATTGACTTTACCCTGGGAGTATCTTAACTCTTTTCAAAGAAAAGACTGATAATACACGTACACAATGTACGTAAAGAAAACAAGTCTCTGTGTAATACATTAAAACCTTTGCAAAAAAATAAATGGGATTTTTATTATACTGGAAATACAAATCTTTTTACTGCACACAATTAATTATGTATAGGAGGGTCAGGTGTGTGTTTGAAGAAAAAAAACTGTTTTGTATTCACTGCAGAATCGAACAGCCCATTGCCTGACAATACCGCTTGGGTGATCCTGGTGGTCTTCTTGTTACTGAGTGCTATTGCCACGACGATACTGCTCCTTCAGGTATTGCGCAAAAAGAGATGCAGGCGCCACGTCCCTAAGCATGAGGGTAGGTAGTGAAAGATATTCAAATGTCATTTTTGACTGGTCTCTTCTTTCAATAAAAATGTACATATATTTAATTTTGTATTATTTCATTCAGCAGGCACCCTTATAAAAGTCTGAATAAAATATAATAAAATTAAAATATACCTGAAAATATATGACCCAAGTTAGAAAATCTAGTTAGAAGTTTAAAGGCATGGAAATTGTACTCGCATTCACATCTTATTTAACACCCAATTGGAGCAAAGCGTGTCAACATTTAGATGTAAAATCAGTGGACACTCAGCGTATTTAAAGTCAAGATGTAAAAATAGAAAAGAAAAATGAACCCAAATGATGTTCATTTTGCTTCTTCTTTATACATCAACTCAACATCGTCTTTTACTGTGACAGGGGGTAACCAAGATGAAGAATACTCTGGAACTGAGAGAGGTTCTAAAGTTGCCAATCCTGAGATAATTAACGAGGTGGCCTTGGATAATGCCAACATGGTGCTGAAGGACGAAAATAGTGACTCTCACTGCAACTCGGGTCTGCCCCTCCCATCGACCGAGGAGGGTACCACCATACTGGTCACCACCAAAACAGTGCAGATCCATAACTACGGATCTCACTATGCCGAAGAGAATACTTTGGGTTTGTGGGGGTCTGTTTCTGTTGCCTGAGCGAATGAAAACACACCAAACGTGTTAAAAGGTGTATTTGTTCTTGACAGATGAAAAACGTGTGGCTGAGGAAAATCACTAAATGCAGCTAAGCAGCCCTGTGACAATTAAGTGGTGTTGAGCATTTTTGTATTCTGCCAATTCACCCAGTTCAGTAAAAATGTATTTGCATTGTTAGTTTAAAGACTGTTCCGCATCTATACCTTGCTATTTGTCCATTTCCAAACGGCTCACAACAGCAATTACATTAAGATTACATTACAGATTAAAAAATTACAATTACATACAGATTAAAAAATCTGTAATTCGGAGCAGCAGGACCGTGCATAAACTGTAATAAAACATGGATGTTAATGATAGGCATGTAACAGATCGATAGGGGCACAGAACGAGATTACCCGCCGAAGACAATGTAAAGGCAAACGGAGCAACTCTGTTGTCCCTGCCCTGACAACAATTTATGCTTCTCCATGTGACACACTCATCTGTGTCATATGACCAAGATTAGACCGTGTCATATGATTGTGGAGGCTGGGAAGCTGAAATGTTTTTCTTTGCTTTAGCGCAATTCCCAAATAAATGTTTTACTTTATAATCATAAATCACAAACCCGGACTCGGCGAATTCAATGTCCTGAAGTCATACTCACTCTGGTTTTCATTGACTCGAACTGTCTGAGAAATTTAACTTGATAAAGTGCTAAAACAGCGCAGGCCTATCTGGATGCGGACAGGGGACTGGATTTCATAGCATCCCGGGGTACGAAGGACCACATTTGGAACAATAAGCAATATCACCGCTTTGTGCTCTAGTGCGGACGATTGCTGCGGTACTGTATTTATTGAAACAGAACAGTTGAATGCATATAGCACCTAACTGGATTCTCATCATAGTTGAATTGGTAGTTGGTTACGAGTTCAGTGGTGAACTGTGCAGTAGGAACTATACACAAAACCAGGCTACATGGTGGGTGGTAAATTAATCAACTCAACCTGAAGTTGATGGACAGGATGAACGGTGAGTGAGTTTGTTTTATAGTTTCCTGGAGAATTTAGATACAGAATGGGGAACTCTGCGTGAGCCTTAATTAAGGAGGTGGGCAAAGAGTTGTAAAAATGCGATACGAATAGTGAATTTAACATAAACAACACAGAAGCATTAAATTCACTCTGCATCAAGTTTTCCATGAAAGCAAATCTGCCGTTACGAAAGTTTATAGTCTTTCAGCAAAATTTCGTTTTTTTTGGCTATTGTGTGTTTTTATTATAGTAAATATTTGTTTTATGATGCATTTCTGGATTTACTTTTGTATTAACGCAGCTTCTGTTATCATTTATCCTGCACATTTTTGTGTGTATTTGAGTGTATTTATGTTTTGGTGTGGTTGTCATTGGCAAAATCTACTTTTTTACTAGGTGTGCGGTAACACATTTTTAAAATGACCAAAATATATAGTTACAATTGGTCCTGGTGTGCCCTGCCTGAAATGTTAGTTATATTATACTTTCACAGTTAAAGGCCTTTATATGTTGTTGTAAGGGAATTGTATTAAATGTGTTTTTATTAAAATATGTAAAAATATATAAAACACTGCAAATTGGTTTCCTTAACACTGATTTTTTTTTTGTATGTATTTTTTCTTTAAATTGAGGCATTGGTTGACAACAAAGCATTCCATTGCTCATTTTGCAAAAAGGTTGCCTTGTGACAGCCACATCTGTCAGATACAGTGGCAGGGCACATGGACAGGGTTGTGCATTATATTTATGTTTTTCTGCGTGGGACATGTAGTGCTAATTTGTCTCGCTCCATTTTTAAGGCCTCTTGAATATAATTAATATTTGTAATGAAGGCTATAGCTATTCTTAATCTATAAAAATGTAACTCTGATTAGTGTCAAGATAGACATTCTTATATTGTTATACTTGCGTAATATTAGTATATTTGGATATTTTCTGCAGAGTTTAAATAAGTGCTGGATCTTTCTATAAAGAGTATACAAGAATAATCCTTTATATATTTTACGGAAACATGTCATTTGCAAATTATTAATACAGTACAATGATTACTTATTGGCATCGATTTGAATTCAATTTTATTCACCTAAAGTGTATGCTAATTGTATATTTGACCTTTGGAAAGGTGTACAAATGGTAACCCTTAATGTTATCTTAATAAGGAAATTATGTGAAACGTAAACAACATGTAATTTTTGGTCAATGTATAAATATAAAAGATGATGCAGGAATATTAGAAGCATATATATATATATATATATATATATATATATTATTACACTATAAACTATATGGACAAAAGTATTGGGACACCTACACATTATACCTACAGGACCTTTTATGACGTCCCATTCTAAATCCATAGGCATTAGGTCCCCCCTTTGCAGCTATAACAGCTTCCACTCTTCTGGGAAGGCTTTCTACAAGATTTTGGAGTGTGTCTGTT